>VDFB02254298.1:0-26675 GCA_007258455.2 Sequoia sempervirens | reverse complement strand
AGATGGAGATGGAGATGTAGATGTAGATGTAGATGGAGATGGAGAAGAAGGAGAGGGAAACATGGATAGAAGGATAGGGAGAGATAAATAGAGGGAGGAGAGATGGATAGAAAGAGATGGAAGAGATAAATACATAGAGAGGGAGAGAGGGAGAGAATGAGAGATATAGAGATAGAAAGATAACGATAGAGATATGAAGTGATATTCAGAGAGAGGTAGAGAGGGAGAGATATAGGAGTAGAGAGACATGAAGAAATAACAAAATAGAGATAAAGGGAGAGAGAAGAAAAAATATAAAGATAGAGATATATAGAGGCAAAGAGATATAGGTATAGAGGTTTGGGAAGAGAGAGAAGGATACATGTCTAGAGATAGAGGGGAGATAGGAAGATAAAGGTAGAGACGAAGATAGAGCGACAACGGAAGAGAGAGATAAATAGATAGAGAGATAGAGGTAGAAGGGGACATCAAGATAAAGAGGTGAAGATAGAGTGGAAGATATAGAGAGATATAGAGGTCCAAGAGAGAGGGAAAGATAGAAAGAGATATATATGGCAAGACAGAGTGATATAGAGATATAGATATAAGGAGATATAGAGAGGGGAGAGGGAGAGAGAGACAAACAAACAAAGAGAAGTAGAGATAAAAATAAAGAGGGAGAGAAATATGGGGAGATAGATAGAGGGAGAGAGAAAGAGGGAAAGATAAATATATATGGGAAGATAAAGGGAGAGAGGTACATATAGAGAGGGAGAGAGAAGAAGAGGGGGGAGAGGGAGATATAGCTCAATATATATAGAGGGAGATGGAGTGGGAGAGATATAGATAGAGGGTGATATATATATATATATATATATATATATAGAGAGAGAGAGAGAGAGAGAGAGAGAGAGAGATATGGATAGAAAGAGATAGATAGGAGTGAGAAGGTGATAGAGAGATAAAGATATAGAATAGGAGAGATCAAGGGAGAGATGAAGTGAATGAGAGAGAGATAGCTCAATAGATAGAGAGGGAGAAATGGAGTTAGATAGAGGGAGTTATAGAGAGATAAGGAGATATGGGGAGATAGAGGTAGCAAGATAATATGGATAGAAAGGGATAGAGAGAAGGAGCGAGAGGGAGATAAAAAGAGAAATAAAGAGATAAAGATAAAGAGCATAAGAGGGAGAGTGAATAAGAGAGATAGGTAGAGATAATAATATATATAGATAGAGAATGAGGGAAAGAGAGTTTATTTCCCTCTCTTCTCTTTTTCTTTCTCCCTTTCCCTCTCTCTATCTCTCCATTTCTATCTCTATCTCTCCATTTCTATTTGTGTTTCTTTCTCTCTAACTAGATCTAACTCTCTCACCTATCTACCTCCTTCTCTATCTCTCTTTAATTATGTCTTTTTATGAAATTACAAATATTAATCAAATATTTATCTAAAAAAATATAATTAATATATTACAAATAGTATTAACATTAATTGAAAGATAAATTCAATATCAAAAAATAAAAAATTACTATAAAATTGAATGTAAATATAGGTAAGGGGCAGTGGGCCTAGCTCGATTGGCTAAAGCATCCTCTTGCAGGCAAGAGGTCTAGTCTCCTCACTGTCCCTATGGTATCAGAGAGCGAGGCGCTGCAGTCTAAAAAAAATGTAAATATAGGTAAATTCTTAAATAAATTAAATTTATAAAATAAAAAACCATACTTCAAATAGAATATATAAAAAAAGCTCTTATATTAAAAGTTACAAATAAAGCCAAACTTCTATTAAAAAGGTACAATATTTTTGGATTTTGATTATTAATTTTTTAATTATTTTTTGGTAGCATTGACTTTGGAAGTTTCATGTTTTTAATGTAAAATATTATCCAAGTTGTTTAAGAAAAAATTAATATTTGAAAAATAAAATTTAAAATAGAAATATTAATAATATATATTTATTAAATATAATAATAATGAATATTTTTAATGATTCAAATTAATATAAAATTTTAAATCATAGATATGGGATTTTTACATATTATTAAAGATTTTTTAAATCAAGAGCCGAGCGGGAATAAATTTTTTGAATTTGTTGTGTGGGCTACGGGCGAGGCTCAACGACTCTTTGTGGGCGGGTTTCGTGAGGTGCCTTCTGTGGTTTCGTTGGGTGGGGCTGTGCTAGAGGTTGGTCTGGTCTCTCCTTCTGTCGATGCTCTGCTTCCTGACGTGAATGTGGTCGGTTTTCTTGGGGATGTGATTGAGGGGAAGAAGCTGGGAAAGTGCTTGGATCCTAATGAAAATTGTGCTATCCCACCCTCTCAGACGGATATTGGCGTTGTTCCTCCTCTGAATGGTGTCCTCCCTCAACTTGGTGATGCTGCATGGGGCTATGTGGCTGGGGACCCTGTTCCTCCTCTTAAACGAAAATCCTTTTTTGATGCTACCCGTGTGCAGCCTCTTGCTGCTCAAGCTAGGGTTCGACCTTTACCTTGTGCCCGTGCCTCCCCTGTGGTGGTCTGTGGGCCTGAGGTTGTTGAGAATGAGGAATTTTATATGCGCCAAGGTGTGGTCTACAAGTTCAATGGCTTGTGGCCCTCCCTTCCGAACCTCCATGAGTGGGTTTCCCTTTCCTGGAAACCTATTGTTACTAGGCCTCTATCCCAGTGCAAGAGGATTTTTCTTTGCAACATTTACGTTCCCTGAGGATCGTGACCGAGTGCTTGACCGAGTGTGGATGTGGGATGTCCATTCGCTGTTCATTCGGCCTTGGTCTCGCTCGTTCAACCCTTTTACGGAGCCACTAAATATTAGACCAGTTTAGGTTCGTCTGCTAAATCTTCCCCTCCATTTTTTGGAGGATTCTTGTTTTGAAGCCATTGGTAGCTTTTTGAAGGTGGATTCTATGTCTCGAGATCTTGGGCATACTACGATGGCTCGTATTTTAATCGATTTGAACATCTCCAAGCCTCTACATGGTGATGTGGTCTTGATGGTGGAGGACAGACCTTGGAAAAAACTTCTGGACTATGAGGGTCTCCCCTTTCGGTGTAGGAGATGTTTCACTGTGGGTCATTTGGCCTCTTGTTGCCCTTAGCCCCGCCGCAAGGGTGCTACTACTTGGTGGAAGGATGTTCTCTTGGATCACCTCACAGTGGGTTCTCCTCATTTGAAAGTTTCTTTTGAGGATGTTGACCCTACCGTTTCTTCTCAGGAAGCTATGCCTACTCCTATTCTGACTAACCTTTATGTGGAGCCTCAGTTGGCTTGATCTGCTGATGCTATTCTGTCTGAGCTTGCCCAAACTTTGTTAATTACTACTGATGGGTCCTTTGTTCGTTCCTGTTTCCTCCCCTGCGCTACCGTTGTTGTGTGGTGACTCTTTGCCCTTGGTGGCTTCGGTTGATCCACTTCTCTCACCTTGATTAGTGGACTTGGATCCTGAGTCTTTCTGGTCTGTTGTGTTGAGAAAGAAGGGAATCCCTTAATCTGTCGCAACCTCACAGCCTCGGGTTAAGGGAGTTAGATTGGTCCCCTCAGATTCTGGGGTTGTCTAAGTCCTAGTCTGTGTTCCAACAACTGTCTATTAGTTGTTTCTGTGTTTGGTTTGTCCTCTTTTCCTAGTTCATTTATAGTTTGAACTAGCTTCTTTTTATTTGGGCCTTTGGGTTTTTTGTGTAAAGGGTACAACACCTTATAAATGCTGCTTATCTTATAAAAAATAATCAAATTTTAAAATCAACCATTCTTAGAAACCAAAAAAAATAGTTATTCAATATTTTCCTTTCAATTATCTAAATTATTCTATATAAATTATATAGATTTTAATGTATTATTAAGATATATTTACATATACATAATAGTAAACAAATAAAAAATAAAAATAAATGTATTTAATTATTTTTGTATCTAGATCAAATTTTAAAATCAATCATTAGTTGAAACCAAAAAAAATTATTTCATATTTTTTCTTTCAATTATCAATTATTTTATAGAAATAAAAAAGTCATTAAAATTGATTTTATTATGTATAAAAAGAAACTAATATATATATATATATATATATATGATAATATGTATAATTTAAAATTGATTTTTAATGTAGTCCACCTTGAAAGCACATAGATTGCTAATCATAATATTATTTATACATTGTATAATATATAATATAACATAAATATAATAAATAATATTTATTACTTATATATTATTATAATATGTATAATATATAATATCTAATGTAATATTATATATATTATATGATATAATACAATATATAATAATAATATTTAAATAATTTATATATATTGTATAATTTAAATGTAAATATAATAAATAATATAATATTTTATATATAATATACTGACCGTTTTAAATTTTCTTCTTCTTTGCACAACATGTTTTATTTACACGTAAATATTGAAACTACTTTTTCTTTCATATATTATAAAATTGGGTCCCTATCTTATGATGCCTCTTATGGATATTTGGTGGAGTTTTCTTAAATAGTTTGTTTCATATTATAAATACATTTGAAAGGAAATTTTAATATGTAACTAATATTTTCTTATCTACTCGATGGCTACTAAGATCGCAAGAAACACATGAATGCTTGGATTTATAATAAAAAATACAAGTAAATCAATATATGATTAAAGATTGGATGAGGTACAGTTAAATTAATTGTGCAGCCCTTGATCTAATACAGGTCGCCCGTTGTCTTATAGCTATGATTCTATCATATATTCAGATTGCTGGTGGTGAATTTTTCACGAGATGAATTTGTCATGGCAATGAATTGTTGACGATGAATTGTTGGAGGTGAATCTATTGACGGTAAATTTGCCTGAAACCATAGACAAAGCATATGAACCATTTTTAAAAGGAATGCCTCGAAGAAATGTGATCTCATAAATTGCAACATTGTGAGAAGATGTACCTAATGAATGGAAAACTCAGAAGGAATTTTGTGCTTACAAGAACTTCTCAGTAGACAATTGCTTTTCTAATTATGCTTCAGTCATTAGTAGGAATTAGAGGCAAAGGAGAACTTGCAAATCTCATCAGGAAAAGATACTGTAAAGTAGTGACTTGGTGATGAAAATTTTTCCTTTCTCACTAACAGAGCAGTTGTTTACTAACAAATGCACAGTATAAATAATGCATCAAGTACTATGGTGATTCGCTGATGAAATTTTGTTTTTCAAGATACTGTGGAGGAAATGAATAAAGGGCATTCACTCATACTCATGGTTGACAAAAACATTGAAGCTATAGAAGAACACAATAAACTTTGGAGTGGTCTTGTTAGAGATAATCCGCAGAAGAAAACCAATCGAAGATGCAAATTGTGAGAAGCTACAACAGGAGACATCTTTGTTCAGATGCCTGATGTCTCGGATATATTAAGAATAGTGGCAATATTGTGAAAGAATATTATTAAGAGCAGTACATTTGACACCCTTAAGTTACATGTTATACATGATATTACAACTCCTTCGACATAATTTTACAAAAAATGATTTACTTTAAATATGTGAAAGTCGGTTTGAATATCTATCCTCTACGAAGGAAAGAGAGAAAGGTGAATGTTTTCTCATACAAGTGTCCTTTCACCTGTTCCAAGAATTCATTTAACTTCTACCATGAAAAAATAAAACTCTTGAAAACGTAACAACGAGAGGGAATTTGAAAAGTTTTTCAAAATAAAAAGAGAATTTAAATTACAAAAAGCTGTTACAAGGGGTAAGAAGAGGAGATTATAAAAGAGATAAAAAAAATTTAAAAAGAAAGAAAGGGAGGATTCTGATACGGGTAAAAGCCTGCGAGCTTCTTGTTTTCTGAAAATATTTTGAAATAAAAAATCAATTTGAAGAGTCTATGTGCTTTTTACGTTGATTACAAAATTATTGTTCTTTTGTATATGATAATTATTTTCAAACTTTCAGCCCTCCCGTGTTAGTTTGCATATTAAATTCATTCATTGTTGGTCAATCGGTATTGAAATAATGTTTTAATCTCTGAGCTAATTACTGTTTTGAAGCTAGATTTGTGATTTATCATTTATGTGTAATTAGATTTCTGAATTAACCATTTGTGAGTTGTTATTTAGTTATATTTCTCAATTTTGTTTTATTCATTTGCATTCTCACATTTCCTTCTTTCTGATAAAAAACTATCCCTTTAAAATCTGATTTTCATCATAGGAAGGAGCTGTCCCTCTCAAATATAGAAATCTCATAATAATATCTCTATTTGTTGGTGCAATATTTCTCTACCTATTGGGCGGGTTAGTTGATTTTTTGCAGTGACAAAACTGTTTACCAATACGCTGAGAATCATATGTGATAACTTGCGAATGAAAAATATTTACGAGGAAAAAATGCAAACATAAAATTAAAATGATGACAATCCGACAATGCATAGTTTACATGTGAAATTGCTAGCAACTGAGTTAAAGAGCACACAAATACATGGAATGACACATAATGGAAACCAATGAATAGGTGACAAGATAAACATATGTGATCTATTCAATCATCTTGCATTTATACAAATGCCAAGACACCATAGATTTGGGAAATTAGCTCGTCTCAGTTAAATAGGGAATACCTTTGACATAAAAATGTGTGGGAAAGAGATGATAAAAGGATGTGAGGAGAGGGTCGGAGAAATCAAACAAGAAGGGAAGAGGGAAGAAAATGAGAAGGAGAAACTACATGAGAGAGGGTAGAGAAATGTGAGGTAGAGGGTCAAATTGTGTGTGGCGAGATAGGAGAGGGCATGTATATAGAGGGAGAGAGTATAAAATGTGGATGGAATGCCTTCAAAAACTATATTTCATGGATTACAATGTCAAAAGGATATTCATGAGATGGATTTATTGAAAAGACTTTAGAAACTTTGAAAAAAATATAGTTGGCAAATGTAAATCAAGACTTCATAGCCTTTGCTAACATCCTCTCTTCTCGAGTTGAAAGGAGAGCTTTCAAATAGACTAGGGGCATCCACCAAAAAATAAAAGACATGGAGGAATTTTATTAGAATTTTTCTAAGATTGATCTAGTGTGGAATGAAGTCTTTAAATGCATTATTGATGGATTTTATCAATAAAAAGTGGGTGAGATTATACTATTTTTGAAGAACCATACTCTCTCACACATTTTGTTGTGCCTTTCGCATACACACCCTGTGAAACGAGGACCCCCTCTTTTTGCTTTCACTTGTGTTGGTTTGGTTTCATTTTCACTTTCGCTTTTTTCCTTTTGCTTGGGTTGGTTTTGAAATTTTGATCCCCTTGGGTTTTCTTGAAAATTTGGGAGAGTTTGTTTGTTATGTATGGGTGGCTTAACCGGCACACTCTAAGCGCTGACCCACTTAGGTGGCCCGGTCTGTGGGCCCCACTAACCTGACCTTTCCATTTTCCAAGGATTCTGTTCCAGTAACTTTTTTGTTCCTCCGTTTTCACATTAGCTGTTTTTGTTCCATGGTTAACAAAATCTCTTGAAATGCATTGCAAATGAAAGAAAGGCGAAATCATGTTTGTCTTAATCTTTTTTACTCCCACATTCAATAGGGGATAAAATATGGCGTTATAAACCCTTAAAAATACATTGTCTGAAAGAAAGACTAAAGCATGGATTTAGAGGCTTCTCGAAGCATAGAAGCCTAAAACACTAAACTCCACTAGTATCCTGCAAAGCACAGTAATATTACAAAGCTTTTTTTTAAATTTATATAATAGGTGTGCTCCTTAGAAGGGAGATGTCTTAGATGTAGAGCAATTTAATTAGGCCTAAGAAGTATGTAATTTCATATTTATTTTTTATTATATATGTTTTATAATATAATAATGGTGTTCAAATAATTTATAATTTAAAATAATAAATTAATAAAGTAATATAATATAATAATGGTGTTCAAATAATTTATAATTTAAAATAATGAAATAAAAAATAATATAATAATGGTGTTCCAATAATTTAAAATTTAAAATAATGAATTAAAAAAATGGTTTCATATATTATGAAAGATGTTAAACAAATTTTATATAGTATTATGGTATTAAATAAATTTAAACACTAAAAATCTGATTTTATTTTATAAATTAAAATTGTTCTAAACATAATAAAACCTCTTTAATTTTATTTTATAAATTAAAAGAATTCTAAACACAATAAAATTTATTTCTACATTTACAAACACAATAAAATCTTTTAAGTATATGAAAAAAATAATAGTCTCTTAAGTAAATAAAAATAATAATATTATTATTATGAGATAATTCTTAAGTAAATAAAAAATTAAATAATATTTATATAATTTTAATTTTTTAAATATTTAGTTGTATTTGATCATACATATAAAATAACTCTTGAAGTAAATAAAAAATTAAATAATTCTTAGTTTTAATTTTAAAAATATTTCTTCTTGTTCCATCATAACGTGACACTTTGTGTCTTACTATTATTGTTGATATCCATTATTTATTTAGATTATGATAAGTATAAGTATGGTTATAGTCTAATGAGGAATCATTATTTTTAATATTTTTAATTTAATAGAATTCAAACATTTTTTATGACTGAAAAGAGAAAATGATATTAAATTTGAATGTTATAAATTTTCCTACAATTCATGTTCATTAATATGGACTATAGAAATATTATATCCATGAATGTTTTTATGAATTATAATATTTTGAAAGTTTATATTTTTATGTTATGGTTGTATTTTCATTTAAAAAATATTTTTCCACAAATCATTTTGATAAGTGGGAATTAGTCTTTGTTGTAATATGTTAGAAACTATAATTGATATTAATTAGTTAAAAGTACTAGCATGTTGTTATTTTATTTTCTTGACTAAATAATTTATTTATTTTTTAATAGAATTGTAAAGGAAAAATAAATCTTAGATAATTTTTGCATTAGTATATTTAATTATTTTAAAATTAGGATAATAATATTATATAAACATATTACCATAAGATGCATATATATTACCATCAAGAAATAATTGTATACATTAAAGATGCTCAAACATAATTAAAATATATTAAAAAATATAAAATAACTTGTAAATTAATAAAATAATTCTTAAATGAGTGTTAATGAACTTGTTTTCCCTTCTGATTTCAAATATGAATTGATGTGAATTCTAGATTCCATGTGTTGTGAAAGATAGTAATTGTGTGAGTTATATTATGGTTGTTTATTTCTTTATTACAAGCAATTGCATTTTTAAAGATTAAATTTTCCATGTGAATATTGTTTAATATATTTGAGAATCTAGAAATTGAAAATGAAATGAAAGGGATCTATGCTATTTAAATGCATTAAAAATAATATTTCAATCATTTCATTTAGTTAAAAATTTTATTTAAAATTTTTCTTTTAGCTTCAAAAAAGTGATTGAAAATGATTAATTAGTAAATGCTCCATTTCCCCTGTAAAAATAAATGGCTTAGGCATTTGATTTTCATTTATAAATTGTATGATTATTTTGAGAAAAGAAAATAATTAAAGAAATATAAATGAAAAAGTGATAAAAGTAAAAACGCGTAGTCTTTTATTGATTCCTTGTTTTTTTTGAAAACTTGCACTCCCTCTCAAACACTCTCCTAGAAAAATAGAGATCGGATGGATTTCGTTGGTTTTGGAATTTCTTGGGTTGTGAATTGAATTACTAAGGGAGGATTGTTGTATTTCTTCCATCTCATTAAATGTTGGTGTCAAATGTTTATGTTGTTTTATTTGCAATTTATCATTCTAATTATGTTGGTATAATGAACATAGAGCACATTTAGATTTAAGCTTAAAATTAATCTATTTTGATATAAAACATTCGATTTGGCATTGGTTCTTGTGTGATCTTGCATGGTTCATCTCTTGAGTTTAGGGATTGTGTGTTGATGAGAACTCACCACTAGTTGGGGTTGTTGTGGTTCTCATCTTGCTTTAAGGACCTATAGGGTGTGTTGGGAGTGTTTTCCCTTGCTCCTTATGTCTTGGACTCATTTTGGAGTCACTTATAGGCCTCCCATCCCATGTCTAGAGCATCTCCTTTGTTGGTCATTGTGTTGGAGGTTGGGTGGGGTTATCCCCGCTAGTCTCTTAGACATTTTGAACCATTTGGGAATCCATTTGTGTTGTATTCTTATTTTTATGAGTCATAAGTGTTGTCTTTGGGTATGAGACATAGAAATGGTCATTTGGTGAGTTCTAGCTAGGACTATATTCTACAACATGTGGTCGAGACTATGATGTAAAAACAAGACTACAATGTAGATTCTAAACTCTAACACATTTTTGGAACACTTGTGAGTTCCAAGGATGCTAGCGTATTTTTAGGCACATGTGTAGTGGTGCGTTAGTGTCCTTTTTGGGTTATTTTGTCCCCTAACACACTGATCCTTTTTGTATATTTAAATAGTTGAATAACTACAATATGTATCTCAACACATTCTTAATTTATACTTATACTAATAAGAAATATCAAGGCAACAAATGGGTGGACATTATAGAAGAGAAAGATAGAATTCCATTGATTGCTTGGGATAAGGTTTTCTTTCCTTCAAAACCAGGAGGGTTTGGTATCTAAAAATTGAAATTCAAAAATAAATTTCTTATTGTGAAGTTAATTTGGACATTTTTGAATGAGGAAAACTAGTGGATAAAGATCCTTAAGTCAAAATATTTAGAAAATCTAATTGCAGCAAGAAAGACTTCTTTCATTTGATCCTCTTCTTTCAAGCTCTTTTTTATGTAATTTCTTGGTTAAAAGTAGAAATATCCTTTGGAAAGGAAGTAAATGCAATGTTGAAAATGGAGAATAAGATCTTTTTTGGGATGATACATGGCTCTTAGATCAACCTTTGTGCAGAACTAGTCCTTGGGATAATATTTTTCCACCATTAGAAAGTGTGTTGGGGGATAAATGGATAACTATATATAAGTGTCTAAAGAAGGTAAAAGGAAATTTCTTTCCCTTGATTTTAATAGCCAAGATGCAATTAATCTAGTTTCTAACATAAATGATCTATAGTTGAAATGTTTCCATATTTATCATTTGGATAGAGAATATGAGTTGATTTTGGCCCATTCAGATGATTGTAATTATAATATTATAACTAGATATGCCACTAGGTTGAATGTGAGTTCGGATGAGGTCCCTTGGTCTAAGGTATTGAATAAAGATCTTACCATTAAGATTAATTTGTTATTTTGGGTTATGGTCCAAAATAATATTTTAATGATGGATAATATCATGCAAAGGGATTCTAGATCTCTAATAGGTGTGCAATTTACAAAAAAAATGAAAAATCAAAGTGTCATCTTCTACCAAACTATCCCTTCTCTTATCAATAATTGAGGATAATCTTATCTAAATTTGAAATATATTGGATTCATCCAACCTCTATATTAGACTTAGTCCTCCAATGACACCCTCCTTTTATTGAAAAAAAGCCTTAAGAATTTATGGGAACTCTCACATTCTCACTTTTTTTGGGAGTTTAGTAGCCACTTGCCTTGCCTCTTCTCTAGTTTTCATGAATTAACTCTTGAGAGCCCATTAACATGGGTATATATATATAATTATTCTTGAGTTATTTAATTTACTTAAGAGTTGTTTTAATTATTTTATTTTAGTTTAAACTTATTTAAGAATTATTTTATTAATTTAAGAAATATTTTATATATTTTTAACATATTTTTATTATGTTTGTGTGTCTTTAATGTATACAATTATTTATTATTTATTGATTGTAATATATATCTCTATGATAATAATTACGTCGAGAGGCGTTCTACAGTCGCATAAGAGTTTAAGGATTTGAGTACATAAAAAAGAAATGGTGTCAGTTACAAATTGAAGAAAATGAAGGGTTAGTAGTGGAGGGATTTGAAATGTCATGAATGTGGAAGGTGAATTTTACGAAGGTGGAAGAAGCTAGAAGATTAAATGGTTGGTGTTCAAATGCAATGACTGGCAGGAAACTGTTGGCATTCTATAATTGAAACACGTTGTTCTCACCACCTCCCCTCCCCAATGAGATTTGAAGAGCGAGCATGTTTGAAACTATAAAGAACAAGAATTCTAAGTGGAAGAGTCACAATGAGTTTCGATCATTTGCAAGTGTGAAATAATATTTTTCGGTTGTAATTTTGAGATGCAAGTGATGGTTTTCAGTGAGACACACAATATGTGTACTAAAAGCGAGATTGGGATGAAATTGGAGAGAATCTCAGCCACAATCATAAATCATGAGCCTGAGAGCGACGAAAACTGGCCCGGCCTGGAAGAAGACGATAATGTTCATCATGAGCATGCCTTGGGGCTTGCAAGGTATTGCAACCATACAAGGAGGCAAGACCCGACATAGGTGAGCAGGGCAAGAACAAAATCAGTTCCTTCACCTATCATTTCATTGATCCCTATTTTTATTTTGTCATGGATATTTTCTATGGCTATTGTGAATTTGTTACTGACACGATCTTGCATTGCACTTCTTTCTCTATTGTTGACTGGATGGTGTTAAGGTTGTTGTGTCCTGCAAAAGTTCATTTTCATGGTTTGGGAAATATTCCAATATGATGCTGAAAATAATATATTCAACTATACACTTTTAGACATTATCTCTAGGTGGATGTGCATCTGTAGGACCAACAATCATCTTAAAGTTTCTTGAAAATCTTTTTTTTGATAAAGAAAAAGGCTCTGATTTCCTTCAATTTTCTAAAAGGAATTGGAAGGACACAATATTATGTCGAAAATGAGACAACAACAGCATTTGAAGGGTATGAAACTTGGGGGAATAGAGGATACGAAGCTTGGTTTTCATTTTGTTCATGAGTGTTTTGTGGTGCGTTCTATCAGAATCCACAATTGGGAGATCGACCCCTGATCTAGCACGCCTACCTGAATTCAAACTCGGCTCGAGACTTACAATTTTTGCACCCAACAATTGGTGCAGCCAAGGGTGGCTAGAGCTTATCCCTATTACCCGACAACTAACCTAACAATTAGATCAGATATTATATAGTCTTTTAATATTTGAGATGAGTTTTGAAGTACTCAAGGCATTCATGTATAGAGGAAATGCTTTGGCATAATTTCCTGCGTTGTCTTCATTCATTGCCTACTTGACAGATTCTATGTCTTGCTCTTTAAAATTGATATACATTTAAGATGAAGAAAGGACCCTAATGGATCAAATGGGTTATGTGAGAATTCCAGTCCAATCTAATCTATATATTGTATCTCATAAATTTGATTTGTTTGTATGGTTTGAAAAGTAGGCTACAGTGGCCTGTCATGATGATTCCTCTTTTTGCTTTCACTTACTTTGTGTTTGAAATGTAATCATGTAAAATAAATATATAGAATTAAATAAATAATAGAATTTAGATGTTGATTTGATAATTGGTTTAATAATGATAGATGTTATCAATTTATTTACTTTTGTACTATAGAATTAAGAATTTTCAAATGACTATTTTTAAATAAAATATTCATGGGTTTATAATTAATTAAGGAATATGATTGAATTTTTTAAATTCAAATAACATAAATGATAAATTAATAATAATTTAAATTTATTTTTTTAAATTTTGGGGGTCAATTATATTTGTGAGATTGATCTAATATTTAGGTATAAAATTAAAGTTAAAATATGGTGAAAAATAGGTATATGTGCAAACTTCCATAATGTAGGGTGAAATAAACACAAATATATGTAATTAAAATAGATTAAGAAAAAGGATAAACCCAAATTTAGATAAGAGAGATTATCAAGTATTTTATAACTTTAACCCTATTAAATAATATTTTAAACGGTTTAAAATAAATAAATAATTGATAGTTTTAGGAATATAATTAAAATAAATAATTGAAACCTTAATTTTATAATTATAAATTATATTACAGTTAATTATGGTTAGGATTAAAATTGACCTAAGTATTTAATTCAATTAAAATTATTTTTAAGGTTAGGATTAGGGTTAGGGTTTAATTAACATTAGGGTTTAATTAGGGTTAGGGTTAGAATTAATATCAGAAGTAGAGATAGAATTATAGTTATAACAATTTTTAGTATTAGGGGTAGAGTTAGTTTTATAATTAGGGTTAGGTTGAAAATTATAATTAGGATTAGGACCCTAGTATCAAGGTCATAATAAAATAAGGGTTACAAATAAGGTTATGGTTAGGGTTAGAATCAAGGTTATAATTATGGTTAAGGATAGAATTGGTGTTACAATAGGGGCTAGGGTTCAATTCGGGTTAGGGTTATGATTTAAATAGAGGATTACTAGGGTTCAATTAGGGTTAGGATTTGACTATATTTAGGGTTATAATTCAATTAGGGTCCACTTAGGATTTATTTAGGGTTAAGTTTTAATTAGGGTTAGGGTTAACTTATATTTTTTATTGCCAATTTTACAAATAAATATTAAGGTTAAAGTTAGGGTTAGGATTAGGATTCAAATAGGGTTAGGTTTATGGTTTAATTAGAGGTTTAGGGTTCAATTAGGGTGAGGATTCAACTATATTTATGGTTAAAACTCATTTAGGGTTAAGTTTTAAGTAGGGTTAGAGTTTTTACTAAGTTGAGGGTTTAATTAGGGTTAAGATGAAATTAGGGTTAGGCTTATGGTAAGGGTTATTTTAGGTTTAAGTTTATAATTACACTTTAATTAGGGATAACATTAAATTATGGTTTAGTTAAGGTTAGAATACAAATAGGGTTATGGTTATGGTTAGAGTTAGGATTAGAGATAGGGTTTAATTATGATAACATTTAAACTAGGTTATATATGTATGGTTAGGGTGCAATTAGGATTATAATAAAGATTCAATTAGGGTCAGGGTTCAATTAGGATAAGGGTTAGGGTTCACATAAGGTTATTATTAAAAAATAGGGATAGGGTTAGGATTCAATGAGGGTTAGCATTCAATTAGATTGAGTTAGTGTTATAGTTCTAGAATAATACTTGGGGTTAGGGTTACAACTATGATTCGTGTCAAATTTAGGATTGAATTAGGGTTCAACTAGGTTTAGTGTTAAACTAGGGTTAGGGCTACGATTCAATCAATGTTCACTTAGGATTCATTTATGGTTAGGGTTTATTTAAGGTTGGGATTAAATTATGATTCAATTAGGGTTAGCATTAGGGTTATATTTTAAATAATGTTAGGGTTCAATTATGGTTATGGTTAAGTTTAGGAGTAGGATTAGGGTTTAATTAGTGTTACACTTAAATTAGGGTTCCAGTTAGGGTTATATTTAAGGTTATGGTTACAATTAGGATTCTATGATAAAGCTTGGGGTTAGGATTATGTTGGGGTTCAAATAGGGTTATGATCAAGGTTAAGTTTAAGGTTCAATTAGGGTTAGGATTAGGATTGGTGTGTAATTAAGGTTTAACTAAGGTTAAATTAGGATTGAGATTAGGGTTAGCATGTAATTAGGGTTTAAAAGTATCAATTAGGGTTTTGAATAAGGTTTAATTAGGGTTATGATTATGGTTCAAAAATAGTTATTATTTAATTAGGGTTAGGGTTCAAACAAGGTTACAATTAGTGTTTGGGTTATCCCATTCAATTAAGCTTAGATTTAGGGTTAAGGTTCTAGAACTAAGCTCAGGGTTAGGATTAAGAATAGGATTACTATTATATTTAGGGTTCAATTAGGGTTAGGGTTAGATTGGGGTTAAATTAGGGTTAGGATTCAATCATGATTCAATTATAATTGTGATTAGGCTTAAGATAGGATTATAGTTTAATTAGTATTAGGGTTAGAGTCCAATTATCGTTAGTCTTCAATTAGGGTTAAGGTTAAATTAGGATACAATTTGGGTTCTGGGTTTAATAAGGGTCAAGTTTATGTTTAAAGGTTTCAATCAAGGTTCAATTAGGATTAGGGTACAATTAGGGTTAGGATTTAATTAGGGTTAGGACCTACATTAGCATTCCAATCTAGGGTTAGGTATTAATTAGAGTTAGGATTAGGATTACACTTCAATTTGGGTCAAAGCTAGGATTATGATCAAGGTTCAATTAAGGTTATTGATATAGTTATGGTTAGGGTTCACATTAGAGCTAAGGTGGGGTTAGGGTTTAATTATGATTATGATGACAATTCAATTAGGATTAAAATTAGAGCTAGGGTTAAGGCTCAATTAGGGTTATAATTAGGGTTAGCATTAGTGTTAGGGCATTATTAGGGCTAGGGTTTAATTATAGTTAGAGTTAATTTTAAATTATAATGAGGGTTAGAGTAAGGGTTATGATTATAATTAGGGTTCAATTACAATTAAGGTTACAATTATAACAAGAATTTAGTTAATATCAAGTACATGTTGGAATTATAGATGCAACTAACATATATATATATATGTTAGTTGCATATATATATATATATATATATATATATTAATAAATATATAATATCTTCACACATATCCTTCTTGATATGCCTATTTTTAATAAATTTCTCTCATAAAATTGTAATATATGCCTAACCATAATTCTATATCTATGTATAACACTAACCTTAACCCTAAACCTAGACCTAATTGAAATCATAAGCCTAACCCCTAACCCTAACCATAATACACTTAATCTTATCTCTAATTAGAACAAAAACCCTAATCCTAATTTTAACCCAAACTATAACCTTAATTCTCTCTTTATCCATAACCTTGACCCTAATGCTAATTATATCTCTAACCCTAATAGTTTTATTTAGATCAGTTAATTTAGGAATCCTTTAATATAACACTAAATTTCTAACCCTAACCATAAGCATAATCCTAGCCAGAACCCTAATACCAATTCTTTTTCTAAACCTAACCCTAACCTTAATCCTAATACTAAAATTAATCCCAAACTTAACCCTAATTCTATCTCTAAACTTAACCCTAACCACAACTCTACCCTTGATCCTAATTCTATCTCTAATCTTGACTGTAATCCTAATTGTCATGATAACCCCAACCTAAATTCTAATTTTGTGACTAATCATAATCCTAATCTCTAATCCTAAACCTAATACTAATACTAACTGAAACCCTAATACCAATTTTATCTATAAACCTAACCCTAACCCTAATCCCACACTAATGTTAACCCCAACCTTAACCCTAATTCTATCTCTAACCCTGACCATAACCCTTATTATATCCTTCATCCTAATGTTATCTCTATTCCTAACCATAACCTTAATTGTGATAATAATCCCAACCCAAATTTTAATTATATATTTAATTGTAATCATAACCTTAACCCTAATCTTAATTCTGACGCTAACCAAACTCTAATCCTTATTTTATCTCTAACGCAAACCCTAACCCTAACCTTATCACTAATTTTAACCCCATTTCTAATCTTCGACACTAACCCTAACCCTTTCCCTATTTCTAAACCTATCCCTTTTTCTAATGCTAACCCCAACCTTAACCCTAACCCTCAACTCTCACCCTAAACCTAACCCTAAAATATAAGCATAACCCCAATGCCAATACAAATGTTAATCTCAACCTTAACCCTAATTCTATCTCTAACCCTAACCTTCACTTTAACCATACATTTCATCTTAATTTTATGTCTAAACATAACCGTAACCCTAATTGTGATAATAACCTCAATCCATATTCAAATTTTATCTCTAATTCTAATAATAAGTTTAACCCTAAACATTATCCTAAACTTAACCCTAATTGTGATAATAACCTCAATCCATATTCAAATTTTATCTCTAATTCTAATAATAAGTTTAACCCTAAACATTATCCTAAACTTAACCCTAACCCTAACACTAATAATAACTCCAACCCTAATACCAAATTTATCTCTAAACCTAACACTAACCCTATTCTGAATAATAAAATTATTCCCACCCTTAACTCTTTTCTTTTTTTGTCTAACCCTAATGCTAATCCTAATAATAATAGTAACCCTAACCCTAGCCCAAACCTATCCCAAATGTTAATCCCAAACAAAATCTCCAACCCTAACCCTAATCATATTCCTAACCCTAACCCTATCCCTAACCCTAACGCTAACCATAACCCTAGCAATAATAATTTTTTCATCCATGTCCCATTGTGAATGCTACTAACTTATATATATTATTTTAATAATATATATATAAACACTAAGAGATATCCTTCTTGAGGTGTCTATTGTACTTTTATGTGAGTAATAATTAAAAAATAGATGCCTCGAGAAGGATATCTCTTGACGTTTATATATATATTATTAAAATAATATATATAAGCTAGTTTATATAATATTATTATCCTACTTTTAAAATAATATAAATATACTAATGTAAAATTGTTGATACAATAATATACGTACTTCTTCATTTACTATTTGATACATTATTTTTATTTATCTAAACTTCTTTTTTCTTTACAACTATTCAAGAATTTATTTTATTTTATTTAGTCAAGAGTTATTTTTATTTATAGTTATTTTATTTACTTGAAATAACTTTTATAAAAAGATTTCAAGAAAATAAAATAAAAACAATCAATAATTGATTAATATCAATTATAATTTCTAACATATTACAACAAGGACTAATTCTAATAACACTTATTAAAATGATTTGTGAAAAAATAAAAAATAAATGAAAATATAATAATAACATAAAAATATAAACAAATTTCAAAATATTATAATTCATAAAAATATTCACTAAATACAATATTTATATAGTCCATATTAATGAATATGAATTGTAGGAAAATTTATAACATTTAAATTTAATATTATTTTCTTTCTTTTTTCATTCATAAAAAAAATTGAATTCTATTAAATTAAAAATATTAAACAATAATGATACCTCATTAGACTATAACCATACTTTTACTTATCATAATCTAAATAATTAATAGATATCAACAATAATAGTAACACACAAAGTATCAATGTCATGATGGAACATAACTAAATATTTTAAAAAAATTAAAACTATTAAAGAATTATTTAATTTTTATTTACGTAAGAGTTATTTTATATGTATGACCATATATAAAAATTGAAATACAACTAAATATTTAAGAAAAATATAATTATATAAAAATTATTATTATTTTTACTTAATGAGTTATTTTAGAATAATAACTATTATTTTTATTTACTTATAGAGTTATTTTATAATAATTCTTATTATTTTTATTTACTTAAGAGATTTTTTTTTACTCAAAAGATTTTAAATTGTGTTTAAAACAATTTTAATTTATAAAATTAAATTAAATTTTTATTATGTTAGGTTTATTTTAATTTATAAAGTAAAATTAATTCTATTGTAAAGCAATAATTGTTATAAGTAAATATCATATAATACTATATAAAATTTGTTCCATCCTTGATTATATTTATTACGAAACCATTGAACACCCTTATTATAATATATATAATTAAAAAAAGGAAAAAATAGCGATCTTAGGTCATGTAAGCCTTCTCCCTTCTAAGGAGCACAAATATTATATAAATTAAAAAGAAAGCCTTTGTTGTTAAATTACTGTGCTTTACAGGATAATATTGGAATTTAGTGTTTTGTGCTTCTCTGCTTAAAGAAATGCCTCTTAAATCCATGCTTTCACTTTTGTTTTGGACAAGGTATTTGTAAGCGTTTATTACACCATATTTAATCCCCTAATGAATATGGGAGTAAAAAAATAAAACGTGATTTATTTTTTACATAGTTCGCCTTTCTTCCATTCACAATGCATTTTAAGAGATTTCGTTAACCGTGGAAAGAAAACAACTAACGTGAAAACAGAGGAACAAAAAATTATCAGAACAAAATCCCTTGAAAATGGAAATAGGGAACGGAAAGGTCAAGTTAGTGAGGCCCACGGGTCTGACCACCTAAGCGGTCAGCTCTTAGAGTGTGTAGGTTAAGCCTGACCTAGGATTTGTTGTGTGGGAATCCCTTTGCGAAATTCCCATTGCGGGATTCCTCATCGCAGATTCTGGAGGGCATATTTCTATTCGTGGAACTTTGTTTGCAAATTTCCTAGTGCAAAATTTTGTTTGTAGAATTCCACGTCACTGGCGCCATTCACTCTACGGTTTGTGTTCCTTTATGACCCACATCTCACTCTGGCCCATGACTAGGGGAAAACCCCCAATTGTCGCCCATGATCCAATTGTTGTTTACTCCTTGTTCACCTGACCCCCCAATAACTGTTTACATTTTAGTCATTACATTTTTTTAATTATACCACTAAAATTTTACAAATTACACCAATATATGTTCACTACTGAATGTGTAGTTGACAAAAAAAAAACACATTGAAAACTATTGAAAACACCTTAAATTTTTGTGCGTTTTTATTGGTTGTCTAATGAATGGGTATTGGTGAAGTGGTAAAGATGTAGGGGCTGAAGGTTTAAAAACACCCTTTTTGAGCACCTTTCACTTTACGGGTTCCACAAGGCGTGTTTTAAATACCCAGAAGCCAATTTTTTTCTTTTTAAGGTCCTAACTCACTTACGAAGAAGCCCAAAAAATTTGAAATCGGACCTATTTTGCACTCTACACGAATGCGCAAAGTTAGCCTTGGAGGCTATTGGTACGTTTCCCCTAGCTCATCCCCGCATCATGTTGATTTCTACATGACTTGGTTTATGAATCCATGTGTAGGTCATGTTTCTATGGGGTGTCTTTAGGGTTTCTTGGTGCGAGATAGGTTGTTAATACACATTTATTGCACAACAATTTGTGTTGGTTATAAATAGTGGGGGTTGTGAGTTCATTTTTACCTTAGATGGCATTTGGATTTTGGAAAATTTAAAGCTCTTAGCATTTTGGCCACTTCCTCTTGATCATCCCGTGAGATTTTTGTTGCTTATTTAAGGTATGCCCCCTTGATTTAGACTCATAATATTTGTGTTTCCAACTTCGTATCCATTCTTTCATGAATTTCAGATAGATTGGGAGGGTCCAAAGTAATATTGTTTCATAAAACTTTCACATAGTTCATAGGGTCTAAACTTTTTTTTTTGCTTTGCGGATTCCTTGAGTTTGCTTCATGAGGGGGGTTTTCATGACTTTAATTTTTTGACACATGCATCCTTTAAGCCTATGTGGGTTTCTTATGCAAACATTCCCATGCAAGATTCCACTTTGTTGACTTCCATACCTACAACCAATGTGAATGATGTTCATATCCCACAAGAGAACATAAGATTGTTGGATGAAGAATTAAAGACTCTACAAAAATTTACGAGAAATGAACCTATTTCTATCTATGCCATTCACCTTATAGAAAACCTACAAAAGCTACTTAAACATGAACAAGGAATAGAATATGCATGTAGCTTGGCTTATCTCATCAACAAAAAATTGCCTCCTCCTCCATCACCTATGCATAAGAAAAAAGAGCCCACACCTTCCAAACACTTTACCACTCCTAACACATCCTTTTTTGAAAAAGGAAAGGGTTTGCATTTAGAAGAAGAAAGTGATAACAACATAATGATTAAACCAAAGAAGAAGAAACCATGAATGCATGAACATCAAAAGATCAAGCTACAACAGTTGTATGAACCTCTTGAATCTCTTTATAACTCATTACAACTATCCAAAACTAAGACAATCTTCCATACTATTTTACGTTGACAATTGATCAAATTACCACCTAAACATGCAAACTTGAATGAAATACAAACTAATAAGAATGAACCATATTGTGCTTATCATAGATTCTTTGGCCATCACATTGACAATTGTCATCCTTTAAATAAAATATTGAAGAAGTTTGCACCCTCTAAAAATGAAACCTGACTAAAAAGCATGCATCTTGCTCTTTTCCATGTAATAGTTGTAGGATCCTAATATTCTCACTATTAAATGTTATACATTCATTGTAAATAATTCTCTTTATCACAAGGAGCTCATTCTCATCACTTATCTCAACTCACTCTTGTCTTGTACTTAGTGGGGGCAAGGGGTTAGATAGCCTTTTCCTAGTTTTGAAACTTGTTGTTGTCAAGGCTAGTTGTCCACCTTTTGTATATACTAACCGAGATTGGGATGCAAACGTCTTGATATAGGTTGAATTGCATGTGCCTTACTAGTCTTTTGCTTTGTTTTCGTTTCCATGTTCTTTATGTGATGGCATGTGTGTAATGTGATGTGTAATGTGATTCCTCGTGTTGTTTCATTTGATGTATCTCTCTCTCTCTTTGTGCATTCCTCTATATGTACCTACATTATTCTATACGTCGTAAACATTTTATCTCTTTTCTCTTGTCTTGTGTTTTTTCCTTTTTGGGGATGATGCAAGGCATTGGGACATTGGGTCTCTTCCATGTTGACCCAAAAGCTTTTAAATTTTTTCACTTTGTTTGTATCATTCTTTATTCTGGTATTTGGGAATGATGACTCTACATTCCATGTATGGAGCATTGTGGCTGTAGACACCTAAATTTGGACACTTAATTTGTAGTTTCCCTTTCGGCCTAAACATCCCTTATCGCTTTAATTAAGTATCCCTTTATTATTTAATTAATTCCTCTAAAAAGTTCTTCTAATCCTAAGGTATCTAGTTAAATAATTAAATGCACCTTCCCCAGCATCAAATGGTCTAAATAAATATGCCATTTTATTTTAATTCGCGCATATCACATCCTCCATCATTTTTATCTAATCCTAATTATTTTCATAATCTCATCATTAGGGATGTGCACATGTCTAATCCTTGATTAGGATGTGTCACTTCCTCCAACTTTTGCAAGTTGGCCTCTAATCTCTCTTGGCCACCTAACCCTCCTTTATTGTCCTTTACTAACTGGCCTAATCAACCTCTCGAGATTTTAGAATTCCTTTTTATCTTTCTCAGGAATATTAAGCCTTTTTCTCCTCCTTGAGGATCTTTGACTTGTCACATCAGGTCACATGTGAGGAAATCTAACCCTCTTCACAATGTATGCCATTAATTAGTCTAATCAAGTACTTGCACAACCTTAATCACCTAATTAGGTCATCTCTAATCCCCATATCATTTATGGAATGTGTCCTTAGTCAACTTCATTAAAATCTTTCTCTTTTTGAACAAGGCATCTCCATTCCCCATGTGAATTTTTAATTCACATTTAATCCCCCAATACATTTAAAGGAATTTTTAAATTCCTTCTCTCATCCCCATATAAGAATGTTGAGGGTGCAATTCTTCACATGTCCTCTCACCCACATGGGACAAATTGCACTCCTTGTAAGGGGAGATCTTGTCGATCAGAGTACTATGTGTATGCCACCTCCATGTCATGTGCTATCCTTCCACCTCACATGTACACATTACCTTTTAAGCCATATCACATGCCCACATGTCAAGATGTGAGGGGCTTGTGAGTTTTCAACTCACCTTGGCCTACATCTTGATGTGAGATAGCTTGATCTTGACCATCCATTTCCCTAGAGGAATTCCAAATTCTCTATAAATACCCCCTTTTTTCTCTCATTTTTGGAGATCATTCATTGTAGCCAAACTCTTGATAAATTTTTCTAGGAGCCATATTTAGCCATTTTTCACACTTGCATCCACTTTCATCCATCCTCATATCATCATCTAGCTTGCATCTTGTGCCATCCAAAGAGCATACATACAACACCAAAGATCGAAGGGCCAACCAAAGGATCGATTCAACACAAGGTATAAGGTTTCATTTTGTCATCTTTATTTTGTATTGAATCCAACTAGGCTAATCTTGAGGTGTAGGTTCTTTTTAGTGTTATTTGCATTCTCTTGTTTGTTGTTCGTATTCTAGCACATAAATTCACCCTATCCGCATTAGCAAAGAGACATATTGACCAAATCATGATAGATCCTTATGTATTTAGGGGCAACCCTCCCCTTTCATGACAAACTTCAAGCATATGACTTGGCATAGGGTTTTCTAAGAATCTCTCTCATGTCTTAGGAGAAAACATTGGCTACTTTAAAGCGATTACTCATAACAATGGTGTTAACAACCACTTTAAAGTGGGGGCATACATCAATGATATCTTTCAATAGTTTTTCATATTTCATGGTGTTATTTTCCTTTTCTTGTGATGCATCCTTTTCTTTGTGGTGTCATTGGGATTGATGTCCTCCAAGAGTACAATATCTCTTAGTGTATGACTTTCTCTTAGTGGCTTGATGTGACTCAAGGAATCCCCTAAGTTGCAATCTATTACTCTTGATTTTTCCTCTCTTGGATACATTAGGCACGATGATCCTAAGAAGAAGACCTTACATGAACAAAGTAAGATCCTTTTGAACAAGAACCTATAGACATTTTTTTGCATGGGTGCTTGGCATAACACAATGTGTTAAGCATGAGATAGGAATGTGAGTGGCGCCCTATCAGAATTATCAAAGGGATAAATTTGGTATGGTAAGTATAGTGAGAGCCAACACATAGGCATAAATTTATCACTAAGCCACCTTCCTGGAGGGATACTCACCTAGTGGACATCCTAAGGTTTCACTACCCTAGAGTGAGCGCATGCATCATTTGCATAGTGGACATTGTGTTCTTGTGAACATTTTTGGACAAATAGTTGAGACGTGTTACACATCATGTTGGATAGTGTAGGCTTGATCCTTCTCCTTTTCTTGGAAAAATAGTTGACATGTTCCACATCGCGTTGGACAGTCGAGGCTTGATCCACCTCCATTTTCTTCTTGGTATTTAATAGTGTATGATTGTGTATCTTTGTCATTGTTGTATACATAAGTTCCTTGAATGCCTACTTTAGTGAGTTTGACATGGGGTCATACTCTCACTAAAGTGGGGGAAAAATGTATTGTAGAAAAAGTATCCCTTTTTCATACTTAATTTGGGAATAATTAATATTAAAATGAACTTAAGTATGCATTGATTTAGTGTTGTAATGTGTTTTACACATTCACATTAAGTTTAGGACCTTTCTTAACTAAATATACTTAATGGTTCCTTATTTAGGGTGTTGTAAAGTGTATCTTTACACTTTCACACTAATCTAGGGATTTATTAATTAATTGATATTAATTTGAGCTTAATTTTCCCCTTTAATTCAAATCCAAGCCTAATTAATTGTAGATTCTGAGGGATAAAGCTCGACATTCATAAATAATATTACACAACACTTAATTAAATAGAAGGTATGTGTCCTAGGTTAGTGACCTAAGACCCATTCACCACTTGGCGAATGGGTCCTCACTAGGTCCTAGGACCCCCTTTCCACATAAAATTTCACAATCCCCGAAGTGTGTCCTAGGTAAGTATGCTAGGACCCATTCGCCAAGTGGCGAATGGGTCCTCACTTAACCCTGGGACGCCCCCATTGGAATATGTTTTTGGTGGTATTTTAATGATTACAAATCCTAGATCTGATGTCGGCTTGTGTTAATTGAATTTTTGGATTTAATCTTTTAATTTATGTATAAATATAAGGTTATTTCACTAAGTTCATCCTAGAATTTCAAGAAAGCAACCTAGATATTCATAAGCAATCAAGAGCATTCGAGAAAGCATTCAAGGGAAGATTATTAAAGTTTATTGCAGCAATCAAATCAATCATCATGTCAAAGTCATGCATTTTGTTGAGATAATGTGTTGATGTAGCATTAAAGATCCTATTCAAGAATTGTTTCATGTCAAATTCTATGATCAAGATCTACATACATTGAGGCCACTTCATGCAAGATTGTTGATTTTTACTCCAAGGTTTCAATTGAGGTTTGACGAGTTATGACATTCCATTTGATGTACATTCATCATTACTTTATGCATTGTTTCATTACAAGGTTTAATTACCAAAATAGGGTTTGACCAAGGAAAACCCATATTCCCTAACAAACAACATTTTTCTTCTCCTTTGATGTGTGATTGCAGGTTTTAGGTTCAAGATTAATTGAAGAGAAAAAGTTGTCAAAGTTGCAAAGTTTTCAAAGTTTTCAAAGTTGTCATCTTTCTTGCAAGATCATGGAAAGTCTTCTACATAATTCATTTCTGACTTTCGGGAGCTAAACACCTGGAGTTTGGAGTTGTAGACATTGAAGAATAGAACCCATAAATTGATTTTCCAAAATCCTAGCCAAGACCCATTCGCCACTGGGTGAATGCGTCCTTAATGAGGCCCTAAAAACATACTTTTTACAACAGATACACATCATTAACCCTCTTAAATCCTTCCTTTTGATTACTATATTGGTTAAGTTTGACTTCTGATTATCAATTGCACATTATAACCCTCATAATTGAGTTAAATAAGAAAGATAAGGCACCTCCATTTGGTTAATCCATCTTGGATCTTCACACTCCTTTTTTTCTTTGTTTTTCTAGTTATGCTCCAAATTTGAATGTTAGGTTCTAATATTTCGTACTCTACTCTCCTTCTTTCCATTTCTATACATCAATTTTGTGTTTTTATGAATTTGTGGTAGTTTTTTGCTTTTACATTGTTTCACCTAGTTTGCATCATCAATCATACACATCACATCCTTTAATCCATCATCCATAAAAAAAAGGGTACCAAAACCTTGGTCAACTATTTTGGATCTTCCTTGAGGACAATATCCAAGTAGTTTTTAGTGCAATCATAGTAGGAGAGTTCCAAAAGGAACAACCCAAACCATGCAGGAATGAGTCAACATAGCATAAATAACACAACAAACTGATATATGAATAGAAATATATATATATATATATAT
>VDFB02254297.1:45114-70585 GCA_007258455.2 Sequoia sempervirens | reverse complement strand
TAATTTTAACCCAAACTATAACCTTAATTCTCTCTTTATCCATAACCTTGACCCTAATGCTAATTATATCTCTAACCCTAATAGTTTTATTTAGATCAGTTAATTTAGGAATCCTTTAATATAACACTAAATTTCTAACCCTAACCATAAGCATAATCCTAGCCAGAACCCTAATACCAATTCTTTTTCTAAACCTAACCCTAACCTTAATCCTAATACTAAAATTAATCCCAAACTTAACCCTAATTCTATCTCTAAACTTAACCCTAACCACAACTCTACCCTTGATCCTAATTCTATCTCTAATCTTGACTGTAATCCTAATTGTCATGATAACCCCAACCTAAATTCTAATTTTGTGACTAATCATAATCCTAATCTCTAATCCTAAACCTAATACTAATACTAACTGAAACCCTAATACCAATTTTATCTATAAACCTAACCCTAACCCTAATCCCACACTAATGTTAACCCCAACCTTAACCCTAATTCTATCTCTAACCCTGACCATAACCCTTATTATATCCTTCATCCTAATGTTATCTCTATTCCTAACCATAACCTTAATTGTGATAATAATCCCAACCCAAATTTTAATTATATATTTAATTGTAATCATAACCTTAACCCTAATCTTAATTCTGACGCTAACCAAACTCTAATCCTTATTTTATCTCTAACGCAAACCCTAACCCTAACCTTATCACTAATTTTAACCCCATTTCTAATCTTCGACACTAACCCTAACCCTTTCCCTATTTCTAAACCTATCCCTTTTTCTAATGCTAACCCCAACCTTAACCCTAACCCTCAACTCTCACCCTAAACCTAACCCTAAAATATAAGCATAACCCCAATGCCAATACAAATGTTAATCTCAACCTTAACCCTAATTCTATCTCTAACCCTAACCTTCACTTTAACCATACATTTCATCTTAATTTTATGTCTAAACATAACCGTAACCCTAATTGTGATAATAACCTCAATCCATATTCAAATTTTATCTCTAATTCTAATAATAAGTTTAACCCTAAACATTATCCTAAACTTAACCCTAACCCTAACACTAATAATAACTCCAACCCTAATACCAAATTTATCTCTAAACCTAACACTAACCCTATTCTGAATAATAAAATTATTCCCACCCTTAACTCTTTTCTTTTTTTGTCTAACCCTAATGCTAATCCTAATAATAATAGTAACCCTAACCCTAGCCCAAACCTATCCCAAATGTTAATCCCAAACAAAATCTCCAACCCTAACCCTAATCATATTCCTAACCCTAACCCTATCCCTAACCCTAACGCTAACCATAACCCTAGCAATAATAATTTTTTCATCCATGTCCCATTGTGAATGCTACTAACTTATATATATTATTTTAATAATATATATATAAACACTAAGAGATATCCTTCTTGAGGTGTCTATTGTACTTTTATGTGAGTAATAATTAAAAAATAGATGCCTCGAGAAGGATATCTCTTGACGTTTATATATATATTATTAAAATAATATATATAAGCTAGTTTATATAATATTATTATCCTACTTTTAAAATAATATAAATATACTAATGTAAAATTGTTGATACAATAATATACGTACTTCTTCATTTACTATTTGATACATTATTTTTATTTATCTAAACTTCTTTTTTCTTTACAACTATTCAAGAATTTATTTTATTTTATTTAGTCAAGAGTTATTTTTATTTATAGTTATTTTATTTACTTGAAATAACTTTTATAAAAAGATTTCAAGAAAATAAAATAAAAACAATCAATAATTGATTAATATCAATTATAATTTCTAACATATTACAACAAGGACTAATTCTAATAACACTTATTAAAATGATTTGTGAAAAAATAAAAAAATAAATGAAAATATAACAATAACATAAAAATATAAACAAATTTCAAAATATTATAATTCATAAAAATATTCACTAAATACAATATTTATATAGTCCATATTAATGAATATGAATTGTAGGAAAATTTATAACATTTAAATTTAATATTATTTTCTTTCTTTTTTCATTCATAAAAAAAATTGAATTCTATTAAATTAAAAATATTAAACAATAATGATACCTCATTAGACTATAACCATACTTTTACTTATCATAATCTAAATAATTAATAGATATCAACAATAATAGTAACACACAAAGTGTCAATGTCATGATGGAACATAACTAAATATTTTTAAAAAATTAAAACTATTAAAGAATTATTTAATTTTTATTTACGTAAGAGTTATTTTATATGTATGACCATATATAAAAATTGAAATACAACTAAATATTTAAGAAAAATATAATTATATAAAAATTATTTAATTTTTTTTACTTAATGAGTTATTTTAGAATAATAACTATTATTTTTATTTACTTATAGAGTTATTTTATAAAAATAATTATTATTTTTATTTACTTAAGAGATTTTTTTTTACTCAAAAGATTTTATTATGTTTAAAACAATTTTAATTTATAAAATTAAATAAAATGATTTTTTTATTATATTAGGTTTATTTTAATTTATAAAGTAGAATTAATTCTATTGTAAAACAATAATTGTTATAAGTAAATATCATAATACTATATAAAATTTGTTCCATCCTTGATTATATTTATTACGAAACCATTGAACACCTTATTATAATATATATAATTAAAAAAAGGAAAAAATAGCGATCTTAGGTCACGTAAGCCTTCTCCCTTCTAAGGAGCACAAATATTATATAAATTAAAAAGAAAGCCTTTGTTGTTAAATTACTGTGCTTTACAGGATAATATTGGAATTTAGTGTTTTGTGCTTCTCTGCTTAAAGAAAAGCCTCTTAAATCCATGCTTTCGCTTTTGTTTTAGACAAGGTATTTGTAAG
This sequence comes from Sequoia sempervirens, assembly GCA_007258455.2. NCBI lineage: Eukaryota > Viridiplantae > Streptophyta > Pinopsida > Cupressales > Cupressaceae > Sequoia > Sequoia sempervirens. Next base: position 67,685 of record VDFB02254297.1, on the reverse strand, counting down.
TGTTTATTACACCATATTTAATCCTCTAATGAATATGGGAGTAAAAAAAGAAAATGTGATTTCTTTTTTACATAGTTTTCCTTTCTTCCATTCACAATGCATTTTAAGAGATTTCGTTAACCGTGGAAAGAAAACAACTAACGTGAAAACAAAGGAACAAAAAATTATCGGAACAAAATCCCTCAAAAATGGAAATAGGGAACAAAAAGGTCAGGTTAGTGAGGCCCACGGGTCTGACCACCTAAGCGGTCAACTCTTAGAGTGTGCAGGTTAAGCCCGACCTAGGATTTTTTGTGTGGGAATCCCTTTGCAAAATTCCCATTGCAGGATTCCTCATCACATATTCTGGAGGGCATATTTCTGTTCGTGGAACTTCGTTTGCAAATTTCCTAGTGCAAAATTTTGTTTGTAGAATTCCACGTCACTGGCACCATTCATTCTACAGTTTGTATTCCTTTATGCCCCGCATCTCACTCCGGCCCATGACTAGGGGAAAAACCCCAATTTTCTCCCATGATCCAATTGTTGTTTACTCCTTGTTCACCTGACCCCCCAATAACTATTTACATTTTAGTAATTACATTGTTTTAATTATGCCACTAAAATTTTACAAATTAAACCAATATATGTTCACTACTAATGTGTAGTTGACAAAAAAAATTAAAACACATTGAAAACTATTGAAAACACCTTAAATTTTTTTGGGTTTTTATTGGTTGTCTAATGAATGGGTATTGGTGAAGTGGTAAAGATGTAGGGGCCGGAGGTTTAAAAACATCCTTTTTGAGCACCTTTCACTTTATGGGTTCCACAAGGCATGTTTTAAATACCCAGAAGCCATTTTTTTTCTTTTTAAGGTCCTAACTCACTTACGAAGAAGCCCAAATTTTTTGAAATCGGATCTATTTTGCACTCTACACGAATACGCGAAGTTAGCCTTGGAGGCTACTGGTATGTTTCCCCTAGCTCATCCCTGCATCATGTTGATTTCTGCATGACTTGGTTTCTGAATCCATGTGTAGGTCATGTTTCTATGGGGTTTCTTTAGGCTTTCTCGATGCGAGATAGGTTGTTAATACACATTTATTTCACAACAATTTGTGTTGGTTATAAATAGTGGGGGTTGTGAGTTCATTTTTACCTTCTATCATTTGGATTTTGGAAAATTTAAAGCTCTTAGCATTTTGGCCACTTCCTCTTGATCATCCCGTGAGATTTTTGTTGCTTATTTAAGGTATGCCCCCTTGATTTAGACTCATAATATTTGTGTTTCCAACTTTGTATCCATTCTTTCATGAATTTCAGATAGATTGGGAGGGTCCAAAGTAATATTGTTTCATAAAACTTTCACATAGTTCATAGGGTCTAAACATTTTTTTTTTACTTTTCAGATTCCTTGAGTTTGCTTCATGAGGGGGGGTTTCATGACTTTAAGTTTTTGACACATGCATCCTTTAAGCCTATGTGTGTTTCTTATGTAGACATTCCCATGCAAGATTCCACTTTGTTGACTTCTATACCTACAACCAATGTGCATGATGTTCATATCCCACAAGAGAACATAAGATTGTTGGATGAAGAATTAAAGACTACAAAACTTTGCGAGAAATGAACCTATTTCTATCTATGCCATTCACCTTATAGAAAACCTACAAAAGCTACTTAAACATGAACAAGGAATAGAATATGCATGTAGCTTGGCTTATCTCATCAACAAAAAATTGCCTCCTCCTCCATCACCTATGCATAAGCAAAAAGATCCCACACCTTCCAAACACTTTACCACTCCTAACACAATTTTTTTTGAAAAAGGAAAGGGTTTGCATTTAGAAGAAGAAAGTGATAACAACATAGTGATCAAACCAAAGAAGAAGAAACCATGAATGAATGAACATCAAAAGATCAAGCTACAACAGTTGTATGAACCTCTTGAATCTCTTTATAACTCATTACAACTATCCAAAACTGAGACAATCTTCCATACTATTTTATGTTGACAATTGATCAAATTACCACCTAAACATGCAAACTTGATTGAAAGACAAACTAATAAGAATGAACCATATTGTGCTTATCATAGATTCTTTGGCCATCACATTGAAAATTGTCATCCTTTAAAGAAAATATTGAAGAAGTTTGCACGCTCTAAAAATGAAACCTGACTAAAAAGCATGCATCTTGCTCTTTTCCATGTAATAGTTGTAGGGTCCTAATATTCTCACTATTAAATGTTATACATTCATTGCAAATAATTCTCTTTATCACAAGGATCTCGTTCTCATCACTTATCTCAACTCACTCTTGTCTTGCACTTAGTGGGGGCAAGGGGTTAGATAGCCTTTTCCTAGTTTTGAAACTTGTTGTTGTCCCTTTGGCTAGTTGTCCACCTTTTGTATATACCGATCGATATTGGGATGCAGACATCCTGCTATAGGTTGAATTGCATGTGCCTTACTAGTCTTTTGCTTTGTTTTCATTTCCATGTTCTTTATGTGATGGCATGTGTGTAATGTGATTCCTCGTGTTTTTTCATTTGATGTATCTCTCTCTCTCTCTTTTGGCATTCCTCTATTTGTACCTACAAATATTCTATACGTCGTAAACATTTTATCTATTTTCTCTTGTCTTGTGTTTTCCTTTTGGGGATGATGCAAGGCATCGAGACATTTAGGTCTCTTCCATGTTGACCCAAAAGGATTTTATTTTTATTTTTTCACTCTCTTTGTATCATTCTTCCAATTCTATGAATATTTGGGGAATGATGACATTTCTACATTCTATGACAACATTGTAGCAAAGACATATTGACCCCGAATCCATAGATCCCTTATGTATTTTTGGGGGAAATCCCTCCATCCTTTTTCATGGCGTAGCTTTATTTCGGAAACATATGACTTGGCATAGGGTTTTATGAGGAAATCTCTCATGTCTTAGGAGAAAACATTGGCTACTTTAAAGCGATTACTCATAACAATGGTGTTAACAACCACTTTAAAGTGGGGGCATACATCAATGATATCTTTCAATAGTTTTTCATATTTCATGGTGTCATTTTCCTTTTCTTGTGATGCATCCTTTTCTTTGTGGTGTCATTGGGCTTGATGTCCTCCAAGAGTACAATATCTCTTAGTGTATGACTTTCTCTTAGTGGCTTGATGTGACTCAAGGAATCCCCTAAGTTGCAATATGTTACTCTTGATTTTTCCTCTCTTGGATACATTAGGCACGATGATCCTAAGAAGAAGACCTTACATGAACAAAGTAAGATCCTTTTGAACAAGAACCTATAGACATTTTTTTGCATGGGTGCTTGGCATAACACAATGTGTTAAGCATGAGATAGGAATGTGAGTGGCGCCCTATCAGAATTATCAAAGGGATAAATTTGGTATGGTAAGTATAGTGAGAGCCAACACATAGGCATAAATTTATCACTAAGCCACCTTCCTGGAGGGATACTCACCTAGTGGACATCCTAAGGTTTCACTACCCTAGAGTGAGCGCATGCATCATTTGCATAGTGGACATTGTGTTCTTGTGAACATTTTTGGACAAATAGTTGAGACGTGTTACACATCATGTTGGATAGTGTAGGCTTGATCCTTCTCCTTTTCTTGGAAAAATAGTTGACATGTTCCACATCGCGTTGGACAGTCGAGGCTTGATCCACCTCCATTTTCTTCTTGGTATTTAATAGTGTATGATTGTGTATCTTTGTCATTGTTGTATACATAAGTTCCTTGAATGCCTACTTTAGTGAGTTTGACATGGGGTCATACTCTCACTAAAGTGGGGGAAAAATGTATTGTAGAAAAAGTATCCCTTTTTCATACTTAATTTGGGAATAATTAATATTAAAATGAACTTAAGTATGCATTGATTTAGTGTTGTAATGTGTTTTACACATTCACATTAAGTTTAGGACCTTTCTTAACTAAATATACTTAATGGTTCCTTATTTAGGGTGTTGTAAAGTGTATCTTTACACTTTCACACTAATCTAGGGATTTATTAATTAATTGATATTAATTTGAGCTTAATTTTCCCCTTTAATTCAAATCCAAGCCTAATTAATTGTAGATTCTGAGGGATAAAGCTCGACATTCATAAATAATATTACACAACACTTAATTAAATAGAAGGTATGTGTCCTAGGTTAGTGACCTAAGACCCATTCACCACTTGGCGAATGGGTCCTCACTAGGTCCTAGGACCCCCTTTCCACATAAAATTTCACAATCCCCGAAGTGTGTCCTAGGTAAGTATGCTAGGACCCATTCGCCAAGTGGCGAATGGGTCCTCACTTAACCCTGGGACGCCCCCATTGGAATATGTTTTTGGTGGTATTTTAATGATTACAAATCCTAGATCTGATGTCGGCTTGTGTTAATTGAATTTTTGGATTTAATCTTTTAATTTATGTATAAATATAAGGTTATTTCACTAAGTTCATCCTAGAATTTCAAGAAAGCAACCTAGATATTCATAAGCAATCAAGAGCATTCGAGAAAGCATTCAAGGGAAGATTATTAAAGTTTATTGCAGCAATCAAATCAATCATCATGTCAAAGTCATGCATTTTGTTGAGATAATGTGTTGATGTAGCATTAAAGATCCTATTCAAGAATTGTTTCATGTCAAATTCTATGATCAAGATCTACATACATTGAGGCCACTTCATGCAAGATTGTTGATTTTTACTCCAAGGTTTCAATTGAGGTTTGACGAGTTATGACATTCCATTTGATGTACATTCATCATTACTTTATGCATTGTTTCATTACAAGGTTTAATTACCAAAATAGGGTTTGACCAAGGAAAACCCATATTCCCTAACAAACAACATTTTTCTTCTCCTTTGATGTGTGATTGCAGGTTTTAGGTTCAAGATTAATTGAAGAGAAAAAGTTGTCAAAGTTGCAAAGTTTTCAAAGTTTTCAAAGTTGTCATCTTTCTTGCAAGATCATGGAAAGTCTTCTACATAATTCATTTCTGACTTTCGGGAGCTAAACACCTGGAGTTTGGAGTTGTAGACATTGAAGAATAGAACCCATAAATTGATTTTCCAAAATCCTAGCCAAGACCCATTCGCCACTGGGTGAATGCGTCCTTAATGAGGCCCTAAAAACATACTTTTTACAACAGATACACATCATTAACCCTCTTAAATCCTTCCTTTTGATTACTATATTGGTTAAGTTTGACTTCTGATTATCAATTGCACATTATAACCCTCATAATTGAGTTAAATAAGAAAGATAAGGCACCTCCATTTGGTTAATCCATCTTGGATCTTCACACTCCTTTTTTTCTTTGTTTTTCTAGTTATGCTCCAAATTTGAATGTTAGGTTCTAATATTTCGTACTCTCCTCTCCTTCTTTCCATTTCTATACATCAATTTTGTGTTTTTATGAATTTGTGGTAGTTTTTTGCTTTTACATTGTTTCACCTAGTTTGCATCATCAATCATACACATCACATCCTTTAATCCACCATCCATAAAAAAAAGGGTACCAAAACCTTGGTCAACTATTTTGGATCTTCCTTGAGGACAGTATCCAAGTAGTTTTTAGTGCAATCATAGTAGGAGAGTTCCAAAAGGAACAACCCAAACCATGCAGGAATGAGTCAACATAGCATAAATAACACAACAAACTGATATATGAATAGAAATATATATATATATATATGAATTTCTATTCTTACATGCAACATATGCCTCATGGGAAAATATCCAAGGCTCACAGGCCTACCACATGGGTATTCAACAATACAACTAGCCAAAGGCCTTATTACATTCCCTCGAATTGTTTATGCTAAAATGTATTGAACCTACTTAATCATGGAAAACTAACTGATGATCTAGGATGGATTATAATTCTCCTAAATAAAGGTCGACATCGACCACGAGGGTTCATAAACCCAATGATGAACATACATTAAGGTCAACCTCACGATATGAAAGATAATTCCACATGAAAAGAAATAAATTGTGAATCCCCAAGATAGGTCCCAATGAACCCAAGATGCTTGTATGATGTCTCATTAGGCTCCACATGATCTGGAATAGGTCTGCACTAAGAAATATGGACCAATTTAGCCCCAAATTCTTTGACTCATAAACATAGTGAGATTTTGAGAGAGAGGAAAATGCAAATGATGTGAAATTTGGATATGTGATAGATGTCGATGTGTAGATTATATATCCTACTCCACGAGAGCTGAGAAATGAACCTGCAGTAAAATTCAAAATGAAATACTGAAATGCTACAAAATGCAATGTAATAAAAGAATTATTTTTGGTTGATACAAGATTTCTTTACAACCAGGGATACTCCTACATCAGACACCCAAGGTTGGAAGAAAAGTGAGTCCCTCACTTTCTAGGGCTAAGAGGAAAACCAAGATGGTCCACCTTAGCTTGAGATATCCATGATGAATCCTCCACTAGTTTTCCTTTCCACTTCATAAGATATTCTTTGTACTACTTGTTCATAGTGCTCCTTCTAGTTCTGGTATTCAAAATTCATTCAATCTCCTTCATTTCTTGATGTGGTAAATGCTCCTTCAAATCCACTTCACTATCGTTTCCACTTGAATATCCTTCATGATACTCATATATGTCTATAACATTGAAAATAAGTGATATACCCAATATCTCCCATAATTCCACTTCATACGTATTTCTAGAATCAAAATTACTTAGAATCATATAGGATCCAAACTTCCTCATCAAGATTCAACTTATTGTGTGTACTAACTAGGAATCTCCCCTTAGACACACCATCACTTCATCTCCAACAAAAAATTCCTTGTCACTGGTGCTCATCTACCTTCTCCTTATACTTACTGTTCATACCTTCTAAATGATTTCATACCTAATTATGTAATGTCTCCATGAAATCTACAAACTATTTTTCCTCCACACTCCTTTTATTCTCCACACTAATGTCCCTTAACTCTACGACTCTTGTAGGATGTCTTCCGGTAACAATATGAAATGGTGTCTTCCCTATACTCTGCTTGTGGTAAAATTATATCCCAACTTCTTTCCTTATCTCCAACCAAACATATCAATAGGTTACCCAAAAAAATTCTCACTACTTCTATCTATTCATCTGTTTGTAGGTGATATGATGAACTAAACTTCAAATCTATCTTCATCTTCTTTTGGACAATGTCCTCCAAAAGTACCCAATGAATTTAGTGTCTCCATCTGAAACAATACTCTTAGGTAATCCATGCAATCTCACAATCTCCTTGAAAAATAAGTCAGAAACATGCACAACATCATTAGTATTCTTACAAGGAATAAAATGTGTCATTTTTGAAAAAAAATTCACTACTACCATGATTGAATCATAACCTCTTCGTTTTCTTGGAAATCCCAATATGAAATCCATGCTTATATCTTCCCAAGGTCTATTTGATATTGTCAAAGGCTTATACAATCTAGTATTCTAACTACTCCCTTTTGTAACTTGACAAACTTCAACTCTAAACCTACTTCCTGACATCCTTATATATCTATGACCAAAAGTAATGTTCACTCACCAAATCTATTGTCTTATCCATTCCAAAATGTCCTACTAAACCTCCACTATGCTAATCCTTGATCAAATTCTCCCTCATTGAACTCCTTGGAATACACAACTCATTTCCTTTGAATAACATACATTCTTGAATGAAATAGTCCAACCATTAGCTTTGTTCTGTCACTATTGGTTCTTTACATGATTTCCAGGCTTTCCCTAAATCTACATTATCTTCATACATATGCTTCAATTCTTCAAATCCAAACACTTCCACTTTCATCTCTGTTAGAAAATTCCTTCTCCTACTCAAGGCATCTGAATTTTTTTTTGAATTACCACTCTTTTGCTTCAACACAAATGTATAAATCTACAAGAACTCAACCCAGATCTCATATGTCTATATGATTCAACTTCCCTTAACTCTTTAGATACTGCAAAGCTTGATGGTTTACATACAACACAAACTGGAAAAAAATAATGTATCTAATTCAAGGCTTCAATTATGGCATAGAATTCTTGATCATAAACTAAATATCTTCTTTTGGCATTGTAAACAAATATTTTGGCACCTAAATTCTTTGTGGTCCTAGGGTTTTTCACCTAAAAGGGAAAAAAAAAAGGGCCAAAATAAAATGTAAACACTCAAGATAAATGTAGTGATGGATGGAATATGCCTAAATATGATGTTTAAATGCAAAAAAATGAAAATAAAAGATGATTTGTAATGCTAAAACTAAGAAATGCAAAGTGTTGGAAAACACAGTGTTGTATGCAAAAACACCTAAGAATGCAAGTAAATGATGGAAGAATTAAACATAACTAGAGAGAGCTACACCTGGAATAAGAATTCTAAAGCAAAGAGGCTCTGGAATCCTATAGAATTGACTGGAAATGCTAATTGAGACACTTGTGCCAAGGTGGGCGACTTAGTCCAGTTTTAGGGAAAATTTGTTGGAACAAGAATCTACCAAATGGGTATCCAGAAATGTGAAAATCAATTTTTAGGCCTAGAAGTGGGACTAATTCACCATAGATGGCGACTTAGTCCACTTGGTAATTTCAAGAATTTTGGGGCAAAATTCTATAACTCAAGGCCTACACTTCTCTTCTTGACAGGTGTTTGAATTTGAATCTACAAAAAATAGGTTGAAAGTGGTCTCCAAGCTTCAATTAGGGATTTGTTGACTTTGATGACTTTGATTACTTTGAAACACCTTTCTCTTTCAAAAATATACATATAAGACCTACAATCACACATGCAAAGAGGGGGAAAAGGGTTAAGGGTTAGAGTATAGGGGTTTTCTTTGGTCAAGTTCCCCAATTTGGTAATCAAACCCTATGAAATGAAATGAAATATAAAGAGAATGATAAATAAACAACATGCAATATCATAAACTTACCAAACCCTTGATGTGTAAATGTAAAGATATGCAATGAAGTGCTCCAATGGATGACTTAATGATGCTTAGAAATGCTTGAATGCTTGAAAATGATTAAGAGATTAATTTCTTGAGTGTTGGATGAATTAGGTGTAAAATGAGAGGAAAAACCCTTTATTTATACTTGATTTTCCAATATTTCTCGAAAATAAGATATCGCAAGCCAACGTCAAGGATAAGAGAATAAAATCCTGCCAGAAAATTAAAATTATTTTGATTTTTGTGCCCAGTGTGACTAAGTTGCCCCAGGTGGTGACTTGGTCCCACCAGGGAAATTTTAATGGGTGTCAAGAATTAAAGTGCATTTAATAATGTTTAACATGAATATTCTAAAAAATACACTAAATTAAGGTCAGAAAGTGCATTAAGGGGTCATTCAAACATAAGAAAGGGTTGAATTAGTGATAACAAGTCTAGAAAAGCATGAGAGTTTTTTACAACTCTTTACAACACTTTGAAATAAGACTTGGTAAGTGATAAAAATAAGTTATTTAGGTGAATTATAATGAAAGGGTCCTAGAAAAGTGTGAAAGTGGGTTACAACACTTCACAACACTTTTACAAGACATCCTAGGAGTCTTAATGATTCACAAGGGTCCAAGATCTAATGTGAATGTGTTGACCACATTACCTCATTAAATCAATCCAAAGCCCACTAGGAGGGCTTGAATATGAGAAAAAGTAGAAGGGTTACTTTTTTTATGTCCACAATTAGCCCCCAATTTAGTGAGAGGATGAACCTGCTTCAAACTCACACTAAAGTAGTTGATCATGCAACCAAGAGGGGTCTAAATGCACTAATGCTTGGTAAGATGAGACAAAAATAATCAAGAGGGATGATCAAGCCCCCAGGATCAAGATCCCATGGAAAACAAATCATAAGCACAAAGGAACACACATGAAAGTGATGAAAAAGAATGAAGGAAAGTTGGATCAAGCTTCGATCATTTTTCCAGCTCGTTGTGGATTAGATCTAGGATTGTTTGTTTGGAAAGAAAATGCATACTCACTTTGGGGTGACAGAACTCATGGTTGTCCATTAGGTGAGAAGGCCCAAGTATACTCACTTTGGGGCCATGAAACTTATGGTTGTCCACAGGGTGAGGAATCCACAAGGTGGCTATGGGGAAAAGTCATGCATTGGAATGGGCTCCCCACTCAACCATACTAAAGTTATACCTCCTGATAACTTCAATAAGGTTCCACAAAGGAAAATTTCATTTTTTACTTCATGAGACAAGCAAAGCTTTGTATGCTTAGAACCCATGAACAAATGTGATGACACTACATGCATGCAAGTTGTTTTATGCAAGGTGGCCATATAACAAATGCAAAATTCAAAATGTGAAAGATGTTCAAAGGAGTCTTTTTTAGTTCATGCGAGGTCTTTAACTTAGGGAAAATTGTGTCTAATGTCTCCAAGAGAGGACCAATCAAAGAATAGAAAATTCACAACTTAGGGGATGCAGTGTGTCACATCAAGCCACTAAGAGGAATTTAATATGCTAAGAGAGATCACACTCATGAAGGACACCGAGAAAAGGGGAAAATGCAAATGGATAATGCCAATGTATGCCCCCACTTTAAAGGAATTACTACACACCGTTTTGTGAGAAATTACTTTAAAGTAGCGAATGAAAAGTGCAAAAAAGAAACAAGACATGAGAGACAACTTGGAAAGCTCCTATGCCAAGTCATATGTTTTTGAGTAAGGCTACATTATGTGAAATGAAGGAAAAATAAATTTCAAAGAAAGGGGTTGCCCCCAAAATGAGAACACCAAACACATAAGGGATCTATGGATTTGGGGTCAGTATGTTCTTTTTTGCAATGTTTTGATTAAAGAGCTTGGAACTGTCATCATTCCTCGAATACATAGAATTGGAAGAATGACAAAGAGAGCGAAAAAAAAAGAAAAAGAAAAATTTGTTTTGGGTCAACATGAAGGATACATTGTTGTCTCAATGCCTTGCATCATCCCAAAAGGAAAACACAAGAAAAAAAATGGAAATGAAAAAGATTTTGGGTCAATATGAAAGAGACATTGTTGTCTCAATGCCTTGCATCATCCCCAAAAGGAAAACACAAGAAAAAGGAAAAAGGAAAAGGAGTATTTTTGGGTCAACATGAAAGAGACATTGCGATCTCAATACCTCGTGTCATCTCCAAAAGGAAAACACAAGAAAAAGCGAAAGGAAAAAATTATATACGACATATAGAAGAATGGAGATACAAATAGAAGAATGTTACGAAGAGAGGATAACATCAAATGTCATGTTACGGGGGAAGACAATACACACATGTACACATAAAAGAAAAAGAAAAAGAAAAAGAAAGCGCAAAAGACTAGTAAGGAAAATGCAAGTCAACTGTCAAGCAAGTCATCCACCTTTCAACTGTCAAGCAAGTCATCCACCTCCATTTCATGTTTATGATGTACCAAGGGTGGGAAACTAGCCAAAGGGACAAATGCAAGTTTTGAACTAGGGGAAGTACTAGGTTCTACACTTGTTGTAGGAGATGTGTCATTTAAGCTCATGGAAGAGGAAAATAATGTATTCAGATCATTATGTACCTCTTTGTCTATTTTAGTTATCTCATCATCGTCATCCAGATTAATTACAATAGGAGGACGGATGGTAATGTCCAATGAAGGGTGTATTAGGAATTTTGGTTTTTGTATTGGATCATTTTGTTGTGATTGGGGAGGAGGGATGAGTGTTTTATTGTGGGATGCCATGAGTCATGAACTTCGTCTCACTAAATTATTAGCAATATGGCACCAAACACTCATACAAGGGCTACTAAAAGTAGGGTAGAATGCAAACTAGGAGCAATAAAATGCTAATAACATAAATTCTAGAAACTATAACAGAGATGCAATAATAGTGTATAGGATTAAATTTGCACCCCATGTTCAAATCCCCTTTTTTCCTTTATCCACCTTAGAAAACCAAGTTCGGGGGCTTAATTCCACCTAAGCCTGTTGCTTGCATCCCACTTGGCACCTGTTTTGAGCGTTGGTGGAGGCATTTCTGTCAGGGATGCCCGTGTGGCGTGCAAACCTCCACACAATGCACTTACATCCCTGGTAGATTCCTGCGACTGAACTTGTAAAGACATTACACTTCTCATTGGGAGTCAAGTTGTAATTGGTCGACTGACCCGAATATGGTTGTTTCTTTCATTCCTTCAACATGCATTCTAGCTTCTTCACAACTTAAAGCACGCATTCTATCACTTCACAAACTTACTTTTCACTCACTCCAAGCATACAAGCTCTCCATCACTTTGATAGAACAAGTTGGGAATGAAACACCATTGCAGCAGAGGCTCGAGTACTCTTATTTTCTCTGCCAAGCAGTCTTGAGTGCTCTTGGTGGAGGTGGTAAGCTTCCATTTCTTTCCTTCTATCATTTGGATGAGTTAGCACTTTACTATTTTGTATTGCTTTTGTGCTCTTTATTACATTATTCTCTTTATCTTGATTTCTTGGGTGTTCGTGGAGGTGGAAACACCTAAACGGGGGTCTGACTAAGGCAGGCCCCTATACAACCACCCAACATTTTCCTCTCCTTTTTGTGTGTAGGTGAATGTGCTTTCGAGGAGCTAGCTGGTGAATGAGTTTCTTTGTGAGATCCTTCTTTCCACCTTTACTCTTGCATTTTTGCTTTATCACATTAGGGAGAACTTAGTTTATTTAGTTTCGTTATTGTGGCCCTTTAGTGGTATTTAGTTGAGTCGTTAGTCATTTTCTTAGGTTTGACCTTGTCTCTGTTGTTGTCTAGCTATACGGACGCCAATGCACTTTAGAGATGCCAATGCAGCATGTTGTCATCCAAGGACCGCACTTTCGTCCTCGGGTAGAGAGCTTCCTGAGGTGTAGTGTTGAACCTAAATATTGACTCGCCTATCCCCATTCTATATTTTGGGTCTATAGAATGGTTGAAGGGCCTCATAGTCCTCATCATTCTTGTCTCACATATCCTAATGTCCCTTTAGCTGAGGTAAGTTAGGGAAACCTTCCACATCTTGGCCCTTCGTGACCTGGGGCCTTGCACATGGTGGTCCCCCTCCCTTACATTTTTGGTGAACCTGACATGAACCATTTTGGTTCCATTTTTGTGATCCCGACAGTTCCTTTCCTCATACTCTAGGAGTGTTGTAGGTGTGATTTTTGTGAGGTTGTCACCTTACAACCCAACCTATGACCCCTAGTTGGCATAGTTGGAAGGTTCCACAGGTATTGCATAACAAAACCTTAATTGGGTCATGGTCTTATCCTTTAACCTTTAGGGACTTTGTGGAAGCATTGTCTAGTGTGTGTAATGGCCTCCTTGCACCAACCTATCCCCTTTGTGCAACTTGTGGACAATGGTATTGGTATAACTTTCACATCACAAGACCTGCAAATGGGTTTTAACAAGGAACTGTCTCCTCTTTAAATCCCTATGCGGATCAATGGAAACATCGTAGCGGGTGTTCTCATTGATTCAACATCACAAGTAAAAATAATAATAGAGGATATTATGTTGATCAAGTTCCTACACAAGGATGGGTATGATGCACTTGTGAGCACTATCCACACACATGATGGGATTTCCGTGCCCCCTTTGGGTAGTATTGTCTTGTCGGTCTTGGTTGGACCTAAATCTATGAAACTCCTATTTGACATCATCCCTGGGTCTAAGCTCTTTAGGGTGAAATTGGGTATTCCTTGGTTGGTGGCGATGAATGTGGTACCCTCTAACATGCATAAATGTCTAAAATTTATCCATGAGGACTTCGTGCATGTAATCCACGACACCGGTTATAGACTACCAGTTGCACATGGCAACTTCCTCCTCCCGAATTGCCTTGTCCTCTCCCCCTTCTTAGGAAGAGTATTGGATGAGACAGCTTGGTGGCTATCTGCTAAGTTCAATGATTCCTCCTTGGTGTAGGCCCAAGCTTAGGATCACAGACCTCTCTAATGAATACCATGGACCATGGTATTATTTATACAATAAAAAGAAAGGTTATCAAAGAGAATTTTATTTGTGGCTTCCTATCGCTCTTGCTCCCAAGGTAGTAAATGGGAAGAGGCCTGCTACCGAGGCCCTTGAGCTAACTCCTCCCACTACTCCTCAACCTGTCTCTCCTACTCCCATTCAGGAATCCATTCCTCCACCGAAAATGACCATAGTGTACGTTCCTATGGTTGAGCAGGAACCTTCTGCTCCTTCACATCCTCTGGCCTCTAGCTCCAATAGCTGAAGAAATTGCCTTATGCATGAACGCAAGTGTTGATGAAAGGCCCTCTTAGCCAAGAAATCCACCCCGCAAAGGAGGGAGAAAGAGACAACCACTCTTGCTTTAGAGCCTCCTACAGTATTTCCCTCTTCCCTCCCTTTTGCTTCACTCCAATTTGGTTCTGCACTATTTCCAGATTTTATTGCGAGTGAAAATGTGCCTAACCCCAAGGGGTACAAGTGTTCATCGCTCCTTTGGTGGAGTCACCTTTGCTAATGTTTGTTTCAGATATCCAACTTTTTTCAAAGCCCATGGATATGGTAAATACCTCGTTTGTATCCATTGTGGTTCTTTCTTCCTCTTTCTTCATGCCTCTAGCCTCGTCCATGGGGATTTCATCTCCTCCAATGAAACAAGGGGTGAAGTGTGGTCTTTCTACCAGCGAAGGATGAAAGAGAAGTCTGCCTTCTTCACAAGGTGTCCCCGCATTGACTTGTTTTGTCTTAGTGATGGAACCAGTCCTGGCTTCTCCTGAGTTCATCATCACTCCTAAGTCACTCGGTGAGCCCAATGGTGAATCTCAGGCTCAGCTTGCCCCATCCACTGAATTTAGACATGATGCTCATGTGGGTTGCATGTCTAACTCTGTGGATGAATTTTTGGCCTTGTCAATGATCTTCGCAAAATCGCTAACCTTGACTCCACAAGAGCTTGGTGGAGAGGACCTCGAGGGGCCCTCTTCCTTAGCCCTTGTCACGGAAGGTTCAGATGCCCCTCCTCTTAACATCTCACCATTTTAGACTCATCCTCCTTCCCCTTGTGAGGATTTAGATTGGGAAGAAAACGACCTCTTGGTCGATCAATGTTAAGAGGAGACCCCTTTTTTATTTTGTGTGTGTGTGTGTGTTTTGTGATGTGATCCCCCGTGATCATGCTATGTGTGCCTGGATAACCTCGTCACCCCTATTGGTGCTTGGGTACAAGTGTAATTTTTGTGTCATAAACCTTCTTCTATCTGTATCATCATTCTTCCATGTTTGTGCTTCATTTTTGATAAATTGGGGACGATGCAAAGCGTTGGGGGCATTTAGGATTCCCTTCCATGTTGACCCATTTTATTTTTTTTACTTTGTTTTCCATGTATTCTTCCTAATCTAGTTGGGGATTGATGATGTTTCACCTTGCACCACAGTTACCTATTATTTATATGAGCTCAGACAGATCTGACCCCGCTAAACCAAATCATCCTATGTCCTTTATTTATGTTTTTCTCTCTTTTTATTTCTCTTTATCTTTCTCTTTTCTTTGAGTTGTCCCTCTCATGTGTGACAACATTCTTTCTTCAACATTTCAATTTTCAAAAAATGCATTCATTTCCAACGAATATTCTCTTGAAAATCCTTGCAAACCTTTCTTCAAAATCATATTCTCAACTTGAAAACCTAACAGAATGTGTTTCCTTCATCATGGGTTCGTAAAGAAAGGACTTGAAAACCTTCCTCTGAAGCGGGAACAACTTTGAATTTCCCCTCGTGTGGGGGCATATTCTTCCTTTCAAATTTCTTGATGAAGTGAACATCTTTCTGAAGGATCCCTTGATGAAGGATCGATTTGAGAAAAAAAGAACATCTATTTTTGGACTGTGCGTCCCTTGAGCAAACCTCCTCTTCACAACGGGTTCACAAGGGACCCCTTCGAAAGTTTTCAAAACTGTCGACGATCTGCACAACTGTCCTCTTACTTGCCTACGTGGCCTTTTCCTAACTTTGCAGAGTCTACTTCCCTAGGTTTCCTTCATGCGAGATATCTTGGGGGATACCTCCCTGTAGGACTGAGATCCTATTGGGTGCTTCCTTTGAGCTTTCTCCATGTGATAGATCTTGGGGGTGGCTCCCCTACAAGACTGAGAGCTTCTAGGACGCTTTCTTGGATTTCCTCCATGTAAGAGATCTTAGGGGTTACCTTACCTATAGGATTGAGAGCCTGTAGGGTGCTTCCTTGGGTGTTCTTCATTCTTTAGTTTCTAGAGAATACCTTCCCTATAGTACTAAGAGCATGTAGGGAGCTTCCTTGGGTGTTCTTCATGCTTGAGTTTGTGGAGAATACCTTCCCTATAGGACTAAGAGCCTGTAGGGAACTACCTTGGGTGTTCTTCATGCTTGAGTTAAAGGAGAATACCTCCCCTATAGGACTAAGAGCCTATATGGCACTTCCTTTGGGTCTCCTCCATGCTATATTTTTTGGGTGATACCTTCCTTATAGGATCGAGAACCTGTAAGGTGCTTTCTTTCCTCAACTTCATAGTTTTGAGCAACTATGGAGTCCTTCACTTTCCCTGCAACTTCAGGTACACTAGATCGTAATCTACTTCCTTGATGGTTCAGGTATACATCTCTAACCTTACTCTCTCCTTGATCTACTTTACCGACCACACATTAGTATTTGTGCTCGCTAAAGTGGGGGAAAATGTATAGGAGTAAATTTTCACCCCATGTGTAAATCCCCTTTTTTCCTATATCTGCCTTAGAAAACTAAGTTCGAAGGATTAATTCCACCTAAGCCTGCTCTTGCATCCCACTTGGCACCTATTTTGAGCATTGGTGGAGGAATTTTTGTTGGGGACACCCGCGTGGTGCACAAAAGTCTGTGTGATGCACTTACATCCTTGGAAGATTCCTACAATTGAACCTGTAGAGGTGTTACACTTCTCATTGGGAGTCAAATTGTAACGTCCCCTTTGAGCGACTAACCCAAATATGGTTGTTTCTTTTATTCCTTCTTCAAATTCATTCCTTCAACATGCATTCTAGCTTCTTCACAACTTCAAGCACTCATTCTATCACTTCACAAGCTCACTTTTCACTCACTCCAAGCATACAAGCTCTCCATTGCAGCAAGCACAACACTCCATCACTTTGATAGAACAAGTTGGGAATGAAACACCATTGCAACAAAGGCTCGAGTACTCTCATTTTCTCCCCCAAGCAGCCTTGAGTACTCTTGGTGGAGGTGGTAAGCTTCCCTTTCTTTCCTTCTATCATTTGGTTGAGGTAGCACTTTATTGTTTTGTAGTACTGTTGTGCTCTTTATTACATTGTTCTCTTTATCTTGTTTTCTTGGTTTTCCATGGAGGTGGAAACACCTAAACGAGGGTCTAACTAAGGCAAGCCCCTATACATCCACCCAACATTTTCCTCTCCTTTTTGTGTGTAGGTGAATGTGCTTTCAAGGAGCTAGTTGGAGAACAAGTTTCTTTGTGGGATCCTTCTTTCCACCTTTACTCTTGCATTTTTTCTTTATCACATTAGGGAGCACTTAGTTTATTTAGTTACATTATTTTGGCCCTTTAGTGGTATTTAGTTGGGTTGTTAGTCATTTTCTTAGGTTTGACCTTGTCTCTATTTTTGTATGGCCGTATGAATTCCAATGCACTTTAGAGATGCCAATGTGTCATGCTTTCATCCTCAGGAAAAGAGCTTCCTGAGGCATAGTGTTAAACCTAAAGATTGGCTCACCTAGCCCCATTCTATATTTTGGGTCTATAGAATGGTTGAAGGGCCTCATATTCCTCATCATTCTCATCTGGCATATCCTAACATCCCTTTAGATGAGGTAAGTTAGGGTAGCCTTCCGCATCTTAGCCTTTTGTGAACTAGGGCCTTGCATGTGGTGGTCCCCCTCTCTTACAAATAGAAAATAAAAATGCAAAAAAATGCTAGAAATTACAGTGCAAAATGTGCAGAAGGACTAAGTCGCCCAGTATGGCGAATTAGTCCTAGTGATGATTTTTTTGAGATTTTTTAGAAATTTTGATGCAATTTGATGATTTTCATATGCACAGATGCAACTACAGTATGAAAATGTAGAATTTTATTATTTTTCAATGAAATAGAATGCAAAAATGCAAGCTAGATGAGCTTTTCACTAATGCAATTTTTAAAACCCTAGGATGCAATTTAAAAAATGCAAAACCTAATGCAATGTTGATGCAATTTAAACCTAGGATGTAAATTCACTTGAAATCAAAAAGAAAATGTTCCAAATTTGGGTTCACCAAAATGTAAACAAAGATTTTGGCATTCAAATTCTTTGTTGTCCTAGGGTTTTTCACCTAAAAGGGGAAATAATGGGCCAAAATGCAATGTAAACATTCAAGATTAATGTAGTGATGGATGCAATATGCCTAAATATGATGTTTAAATGCAACAAACTGAAAATAAGAGATGTTTTTTAAATCTAAACATAAGAAATGCAAAGTGTTGGAAAACACAATGTTGTATGCAAAAACACCTAAGAATGCAAGTAAATGATGGAAGAATTAAATAGAACTAGATAAATGCACCTAGAATGAGAATTTTGATGCAAAGAGGCTCTAGAATCCTACATAATTGACTGGAAATGCTGACTGGGACACTTGTGCCAGGCTGGGCGATTTAGTCCAGTTTTAGGGAAAATCTGCCAAAACATGAATCTACCAAATGGGTATCCAAAAATGTGAAAATCAATTTTCAGGCCTGGAAATGGGACTAATTCTCCTAGGAATTTTGGGAATTTTGAGGCAAAATTCTGTAACTCAAGGTCTACACTTCTTTTCTTAACAGGTGTCTAAATTTGAATCTACAGAAAACAAGTTGAAAGTGGTCTCCAAGCTTTAATTAGGGATTTGTTGACTTTGATGACTTTGCAACACCTTTTTAACACCTTTCTCTTTGAAAAATTTGCATATAAGACTTGCAATCACACATGCAAAGAGGGGAAAAAGGGTTAAGGGTTAAAGTATAGGGGTTTGCCTTGGTCAAACCCCAATTTGGTAATCAAACCCTATGAAATGAAATGAAATATGAAGAGATTGATAAATAAACATGCAATGTCATAAACTTACCAAACCCTTGATGTGTAAATCTAAAGATATGCAATGAAGTGCTCCAATGGATGACTTGATGATGCTTAGAAATTCTTTAATGCTTGAAAATGATTAAGAGATTAATTGCTTGATTGTTGGATGAATTAGGTTTAAAATAAGAGGAAAAACCCTTTATTTATACTTGATTTTCCAATATTTCCCAAAAATAACATATCACAGGCCGACCTCAAGGATAAGAGAATAAAATCCTGCCGAAAAATTAAAATTATTTTGATTTTTGTACCCAATGGGATAAGTCGCCTAGGGTGGTGACTTGGTCCCACCAGGGAAATTTTAATGGGTGTCGGGAATTAAAGTGAATTTAATAATATTTAACAGGAATATTCTCAAAAATACACTTAAGGCTGAAAATTCCATTAAGACCTGTCATTTAAACATAAGAAAGGGTTGAATTAGTGATGACAAGTCTAGAAAAGCATGACAATTTGTTACAAATCTTTATAACACTTTGAAATAAGACTTGGTAAGTGATAAAAAAAGATTTATTTAGGTGAATTATAATGAAAGGGTCCTAGAAAAGGGTGAAAGTGGGTTACAACACTTTTACAAGAAATCCTAGGAGTCTTAATGATTCACAAGGGTCCAATATCTAATGTGAATGTGTTGACCACATTACCACATTAAATCAAGCCAAAGTCCACTAGGAGGGCCTGAAAATGAAAAAAAGCAAAAGGGTTACTTTTTCTGTGTTCACATGAATCATTCAACTTCTGACTAAAATAAGCTATAGGTCTTCCTTCTTGTCTTAACATGGCTCCAATTGTATTTCCACTTGCATCACAATCAACTTGAAATACTTTGTTAAAATATGCTAATGTTAACACTAGCTTTTCTGTCACCTTTTGTTTCAATAATTCAAAACTTCTTTATGCTCCTAATTTCCACTTCAAATCATTCTTCTCCCCTCTCATGGTTTCTATCATAGGGTTAAAAATGCTACTAAAAATCCTTATAAACTTCCGGTAGAAACTAGCTAATCCATGGAATGATCTCACCTCTCCAATGTTCACCAGTGTAGGTCAATCAACAATTGCTTTCACTTTCTTAAGGTCCATCTTCAATCCATCAACAAAAGTAACAAATATCAAATATACTAACTTTGTTTCAATGAAACTATACTTGACATTAATCAACAACTTCTCTCTCAACCTCTACAATACTTGTCAGATGTGCCACAAATGCTCTTCTCTAATCTTACTAAAAATTAGAATAACATCCAAATAAACAATGACAAACTTACCCAAGAATTTCTTTAATACCACATTCATCAATCTCATGAAAGTGATCATTGGATTGGTCAATCCAAAAGGCATCACTAACCACTCATATAATCCTTCATTAGTCTTAAATGCAGTCTTCCATTCATCTCCTTCTTTGATCCTGATCTGATGATATCCACTCTTTAGGTCAATATTTGTGAAATACTTTTCTCCACTCAAATAGTCCATAATATCATCCATCCTTGGCATTGGGAATCTATACTTGACAGTGATCATATTAATTGTTCTTAAATCTATAGACATTCTCCACTCTCCATATTTCTTTGGTGAAAGTACAATAGGTACCACACATGGCCTCAAACTTTCTCTGGCCAATCCTTTCCTCAACAACTCTTGAATCTGCCAATTTTAGCTCTGCATTCTCTACCAGTGTCATTCTATGTGTTTCCTTGCTTGGATAACTTTCTCACAGTATTATATCTATATGATGATTGATACTCTAGATTGGTGGCAATCCCTTTGGAATATTCTCTGACATGATGTCTTCATATTCTGCCAATAATTCTATAACTTCTCTCTGCGGGGAATCTTCATTCTTTGTTGTCTCCAGACTACCTTTTTTCTTTTGAATCAATGCAAAAAACATATTCTCATGCCTTAATCCATCTAGAAATTTTCTTCCATCTATTGGAAATATGTGCCTTAATCATCACAAGATGAAACCTCCATTGGAGCCAAGTCAGTGTGACAGCTCTTATGTCTGGCCAACTAGGAGTTTGGAACACCATGTTTTGTACAGGTCGTTGTGACCTTGGAGGAGTCTCACCGAATAGTTGCACTTTGGGGTCTTCGCTGTGACATGTAGTGTTCAGGGTGACCTCTTACAGCTCATGGAGATCTTTGGCTGACAGGCCATTCTATCGCTTATCGTTGAGACCCTTGGCCGAAAGGCTTAGTTCGGGAAGAAGTTTGGGTGATGTGTTAAAGTCTCACCGATAGTATGTTATGTATTGAAGTCTTTGGGATAACTAAAGGGTTCTCGCTAAGAAGTCTCAGCGAATTGTCAAAGTCTCACCAACAGCGTTTGGTTTGAGGTCTTCGGGGTAACTCTAAAGGTCCCGAGAAGACGTCTCAGTGAACGATGAATTCTTGTCGATGGGGAAACACTCAGGAGTCATCGATGTAACACTAAGGTTTCGTTATGAAGTCTAGGCGAAGTGTTAATGTCTCGCCGATGTTAAATTTTTCTCTTGATGTGACTCTTGGTGACGAGTGGTGGTCTCGGTGTAACTTAAAGACCTCAGAGTAAAGTCTTAACAAAGTATGTATGTCTTGGTGACTGTTGTTGGCTTCGAGGAGACATAAGAGATCTCGGTGAAACCTCCTGGTGATAATGATGTGTCTTTCCAAATGGTAATCTCACATCGGTGTAGCTTTGAACCTTCGGTGAGACGTCTCAGCAAAAGCGATGAGTCTCGCCGACTGGTTAATGCTTCAAAGTAACTTTTTTTACTTGATATGATGTCTCAACGATATCGATATGTCTGGCCAATGGAAAACTCACATCTATGAGACTTTTGGACCTCACTATGATCTCCTGGCGAAAGCAATAGGTCTCGCCAACTGCTTGGTGCTTCGGTGTAACACATGAAAGCTTGATAGAACATCTTGGCAATAACGATAACTCTTGGCGACATCGATATGAAGCTTTTAGGGCATCGGGGAGACACTTCTTGTGTCTCACCGATGTTCCAATACAATGTAAACCTTGTTGACTATTTGACCGTCCTATGTGGAGTCTCGTGAACCAATAGGAGAAGTTGAATCTGAACAGTTGGAAGATTATTCATTGTGATGGTTTTGTGAGGAAGCTCGACGGACATGGAACAACATGGTTATACTCTGTGATTGTAGATTGTGATTTGTTGAGGGTTGAATCGACAGATTGCTGGGTGGTTGTATGATCAGTAAATGTATTCTATTATGTGAAGACTATAACTTGGAGGTTCCTGTAGAAAGATTGTTCATGGTGAATGGTGATGTAAACATACATCAGAAAGATAAGTCTGATACTTGTATGTAATCCTTATTACTATAATACAAAGTGATTTCTCTTGGTGTGGTGGGTTTTTCTCCTGTAAGGGTTTTCCCATGTATATCTGGTGTTCATCTGTATTTGTCTAATTCTCTGTTTCTGATATTTGTTTTAAAGTGCATCTT
>VDFB02254297.1:0-45014 GCA_007258455.2 Sequoia sempervirens | reverse complement strand
TCATCATGTCAAAGTCATGCATTTTGTTGAGATAATGTGTTGATGTAGCATTAAAGATCCTATTCAAGAATTGTTTCATGTCAAATTCTATGATCAAGATCTACATACATTGAGGCCACTTCATGCAAGATTGTTGATTTTTACTCCAAGGTTTCAATTGAGGTTTGACGAGTTATGACATTCCATTTGATGTACATTCATCATTACTTTATGCATTGTTTCATTACAAGGTTTAATTACCAAAATAGGGTTTGACCAAGGAAAACCCATATTCCCTAACAAACAACATTTTTCTTCTCCTTTGATGTGTGATTGCAGGTTTTAGGTTCAAGATTAATTGAAGAGAAAAAGTTGTCAAAGTTGCAAAGTTTTCAAAGTTTTCAAAGTTGTCATCTTTCTTGCAAGATCATGGAAAGTCTTCTACATAATTCATTTCTGACTTTCGGGAGCTAAACACCTGGAGTTTGGAGTTGTAGACATTGAAGAATAGAACCCATAAATTGATTTTCCAAAATCCTAGCCAAGACCCATTCGCCACTGGGTGAATGCGTCCTTAATGAGGCCCTAAAAACATACTTTTTACAACAGATACACATCATTAACCCTCTTAAATCCTTCCTTTTGATTACTATATTGATTAAGTTTGACTTCTGATTATCAATTGCACATTATAACCCTCATAATTGAGTTAAATAAGAAAGATAAGGCACCTCCATTTGGTTAATCCATCTTGGATCTTCACACTCCTTTTTTTCTTTGTTTTTCTAGTTATGCTCCAAATTTGAATGTTAGGTTCTAATATTTCGTACTCTACTCTCCTTCTTTCCATTTCTATACATCAATTTTGTGTTTTTATGAATTTGTGGTAGTTTTTTGCTTTTACATTGTTTCACCTAGTTTGCATCATCAATCATACACATCACATCCTTTAATCCATCATCCATAAAAAAAAGGGTACCAAAACCTTGGTCAACTATTTTGGATCTTCCTTGAGGACAATATCCAAGTAGTTTTTAGTGCAATCATAGTAGGAGAGTTCCAAAAGGAACAACCCAAACCATGCAGGAATGAGTCAACATAGCATAAATAACACAACAAACTGATATATGAATAGAAATATATATATATATATATATATTGAATTTCTATTCTTACATGCAACATATGCCTCATGGGAAAATATCCAAGGCTCACAGGCCTACCACATGGGTATTCAACAATACAACTAGCCAAAGGCCTTATTACATTCCCTCGAATTGTTTATGCTAAAATGTATTGAACCTACTTAATCATGGAAAACTAACTGATGATCTAGGATGGATTATAATTCTCCTAAATAAAGGTCGACATCGACCACGAGGGTTCATAAACCCAATGATGAACATACATTAAGGTCAACCTCACGATATGAAAGATAATTCCACATGAAAAGAAATAAATTGTGAATCCCCAAGATAGGTCCCAATGAACCCAAGATGCTTGTATGATGTCTCATTAGGCTCCACATGATCTGGAATAGGTCTGCACTAAGAAATATGGACCAATTTAGCCCCAAATTCTTTGACTCATAAACATAGTGAGATTTTGAGAGAGAGGAAAATGCAAATGATGTGAAATTTGGATATGTGATAGATGTCGATGTGTAGATTATATATCCTACTCCACGAGAGCTGAGAAATGAACCTGCAGTAAAATTCAAAATGAAATACTGAAATGCTACAAAATGCAATGTAATAAAAGAATTATTTTTGGTTGATACAAGATTTCTTTACAACCAGGGATACTCCTACATCAGACACCCAAGGTTGGAAGAAAAGTGAGTCCCTCACTTTCTAGGGCTAAGAGGAAAACCAAGATGGTCCACCTTAGCTTGAGATATCCATGATGAATCCTCCACTAGTTTTCCTTTCCACTTCATAAGATATTCTTTGTACTACTTGTTCATAGTGCTCCTTCTAGTTCTGGTATTCAAAATTCATTCAATCTCCTTCATTTCTTGATGTGGTAAATGCTCCTTCAAATCCACTTCACTATCGTTTCCACTTGAATATCCTTCATGATACTCATATATGTCTATAACATTGAAAATAAGTGATATACCCAATATCTCCCATAATTCCACTTCATACGTATTTCTAGAATCAAAATTACTTAGAATCATATAGGATCCAAACTTCCTCATCAAGATTCAACTTATTGTGTGTACTAACTAGGAATCTCCCCTTAGACACACCATCACTTCATCTCCAACAAAAAATTCCTTGTCACTGGTGCTCATCTACCTTCTCCTTATACTTACTGTTCATACCTTCTAAATGATTTCATACCTAATTATGTAATGTCTCCATGAAATCTACAAACTATTTTTCCTCCACACTCCTTTTATTCTCCACACTAATGTCCCTTAACTCTACGACTCTTGTAGGATGTCTTCCGGTAACAATATGAAATGGTGTCTTCCCTATACTCTGCTTGTGGTAAAATTATATCCCAACTTCTTTCCTTATCTCCAACCAAACATATCAATAGGTTACCCAAAAAAATTCTCACTACTTCTATCTATTCATCTGTTTGTAGGTGATATGATGAACTAAACTTCAAATCTATCTTCATCTTCTTTTGGACAATGTCCTCCAAAAGTACCCAATGAATTTAGTGTCTCCATCTGAAACAATACTCTTAGGTAATCCATGCAATCTCACAATCTCCTTGAAAAATAAGTCAGAAACATGCACAACATCATTAGTATTCTTACAAGGAATAAAATGTGTCATTTTTGAAAAAAAATTCACTACTACCATGATTGAATCATAACCTCTTCGTTTTCTTGGAAATCCCAATATGAAATCCATGCTTATATCTTCCCAAGGTCTATTTGATATTGTCAAAGGCTTATACAATCTAGTATTCTAACTACTCCCTTTTGTAACTTGACAAACTTCAACTCTAAACCTACTTCCTGACATCCTTATATATCTATGACCAAAAGTAATGTTCACTCACCAAATCTATTGTCTTATCCATTCCAAAATGTCCTACTAAACCTCCACTATGCTAATCCTTGATCAAATTCTCCCTCATTGAACTCCTTGGAATACACAACTCATTTCCTTTGAATAACATACATTCTTGAATGAAATAGTCCAACCATTAGCTTTGTTCTGTCACTATTGGTTCTTTACATGATTTCCAGGCTTTCCCTAAATCTACATTATCTTCATACATATGCTTCAATTCTTCAAATCCAAACACTTCCACTTTCATCTCTGTTAGAAAATTCCTTCTCCTACTCAAGGCATCTGAATTTTTTTTTGAATTACCACTCTTTTGCTTCAACACAAATGTATAAATCTACAAGAACTCAACCCAGATCTCATATGTCTATATGATTCAACTTCCCTTAACTCTTTAGATACTGCAAAGCTTGATGGTTTACATACAACACAAACTGGAAAAAAATAATGTATCTAATTCAAGGCTTCAATTATGGCATAGAATTCTTGATCATAAACTAAATATCTTCTTTTGGCATTGTAAACAAATATTTTGGCACCTAAATTCTTTGTGGTCCTAGGGTTTTTCACCTAAAAGGGAAAAAAAAAAGGGCCAAAATAAAATGTAAACACTCAAGATAAATGTAGTGATGGATGGAATATGCCTAAATATGATGTTTAAATGCAAAAAAATGAAAATAAAAGATGATTTGTAATGCTAAAACTAAGAAATGCAAAGTGTTGGAAAACACAGTGTTGTATGCAAAAACACCTAAGAATGCAAGTAAATGATGGAAGAATTAAACATAACTAGAGAGAGCTACACCTGGAATAAGAATTCTAAAGCAAAGAGGCTCTGGAATCCTATAGAATTGACTGGAAATGCTAATTGAGACACTTGTGCCAAGGTGGGCGACTTAGTCCAGTTTTAGGGAAAATTTGTTGGAACAAGAATCTACCAAATGGGTATCCAGAAATGTGAAAATCAATTTTTAGGCCTAGAAGTGGGACTAATTCACCATAGATGGCGACTTAGTCCACTTGGTAATTTCAAGAATTTTGGGGCAAAATTCTATAACTCAAGGCCTACACTTCTCTTCTTGACAAGTGTTTGAATTTGAATCTACAAAAAATGGGTTGAAAGTGGTCTCCAAGCTTCAATTAGGGATTTGTTGACTTTGATGACTTTGATTAATTTGAAACACCTTTCTCTTTGAAAAATATACAAATAAGACCTACAATCACACATGCAAAGAGGGGAAAAAGGGTTAAGGGTTAGAGTATAGGGGTTTTCTTTGGTCAAGTTCCCCAATTTGGTAATCAAACCCTATGAAATGAAATGAAATATAAAGAGAATGGTAAATAAACAACATGCAATATCATAAACTTACCAAACCCTTGATGTGTAAATGTAAAGATATGCAATGAAGTGCCCAATGGATGACTTGATGATGCTTAGAAATGCTTGAATGCTTGAAAATGATTAAGAGATTAATTTCTTGAGTGTTGGATGAATTAGGTGTAAAATGAGAGGAAAAACCCTTTATTTATACTTGATTTTCCAATATTTCTCAAAAATAAGATATCGCAAGCCAACCTCAAGGATAAGAGAATAAAATCCTGCCAGAAAATTAAAATTATTTTGATTTTTGTGCCCAGTGTGACTAAGTTTCCCTAGGTGGTGACTTGGTCCCACCAGGGAAATTTTAATGGGTGTCAGGAATTAAAGTGCATTTAATAATGTTTAACATGAATATTCTAAAAAATACACTAAATTAAGGTCAGAAAGTGCATTAAGGGGTCATTCAAACATAAGAAAGGGTTGAATTAGTGATAACAAGTCTAGAAAAGCATGAGAGTTTTTTACAACTCTTTACAACACTTTGAAATAAGACTTGGTAAGTGATAAAAATAAGTTATTTAGGTGAATTATAATGAAAGGGTCCTAGAAAAGTGTGAAAGTGGGTTACAACACTTCACAACACTTTTACAAGACATCCTAGGAGTCTTAATGATTCACAAGGGTCCAAGATCTAATGTGAATGTGTTGACCACATTACCTCATTAAATCAATCCAAAGCCCACTAGGAGGGCTTGAATATGAGAAAAAGTAGAAGGGTTACTTTTTTTATGTCCACAATTAGCCCCCAATTTAGTGAGAGGATGAACCTGCTTCAAACTCACACTAAAGTAGTTGATCATGCAACCAAGAGGGGTCTAAATGCACTAATGCTTGGTAAGATGAGACAAAAATAATCAAGAGGGATGATCAAGCCCCCAGGATCAAGATCCCATGGAAAACAAATCATAAGCACAAAGGAACACACATGAAAGTGATGAAAAAGAATGAAGGAAAGTTGGATCAAGCTTCGATCATTTTTCCAGCTCGTTGTGGATTAGATCTAGGATTGTTTGTTTGGAAAGAAAATGCATACTCACTTTGGGGTGACAGAACTCATGGTTGTCCATTAGGTGAGAAGGCCCAAGTATACTCACTTTGGGGCCATGAAACTTATGGTTGTCCACAGGGTGAGGAATCCACAAGGTGGCTATGGGGAAAAGTCATGCATTGGAATGGGCTCCCCACTCAACCATACTAAAGTTATACCTCCTGATAACTTCAATAAGGTTCCACAAAGGAAAATTTCATTTTTTACTTCATGAGACAAGCAAAGCTTTGTATGCTTAGAACCCATGAACAAATGTGATGACACTACATGCATGCAAGTTGTTTTATGCAAGGTGGCCATATAACAAATGCAAAATTCAAAATGTGAAAGATGTTCAAAGGAGTCTTTTTTAGTTCATGCGAGGTCTTTAACTTAGGGAAAATTGTGTCTAATGTCTCCAAGAGAGGACCAATCAAAGAATAGAAAATTCACAACTTAGGGGATGCAGTGTGTCACATCAAGCCACTAAGAGGAATTTAATATGCTAAGAGAGATCACACTCATGAAGGACACCGAGAAAAGGGGAAAATGCAAATGGATAATGCCAATGTATGCCCCCACTTTAAAGGAATTACTACACACCGTTTTGTGAGAAATTACTTTAAAGTAGCGAATGAAAAGTGCAAAAAAGAAACAAGACATGAGAGACAACTTGGAAAGCTCCTATGCCAAGTCATATGTTTTTGAGTAAGGCTACATTATGTGAAATGAAGGAAAAATAAATTTCAAAGAAAGGGGTTGCCCCCAAAATGAGAACACCAAACACATAAGGGATCTATGGATTTGGGGTCAGTATGTTCTTTTTTGCAATGTTTTGATTAAAGAGCTTGGAACTGTCATCATTCCTCGAATACATAGAATTGGAAGAATGACAAAGAGAGCGAAAAAAAAAGAAAAAGAAAAATTTGTTTTGGGTCAACATGGAAGAGACATAGGATGTGTCAACGCTTTGCATTGTTCCCAAAAGGAAAACACAAGCAAATGAAAGTGAAAATGAAAAAGCTTTTGGGTCAACATGAAGGAGACATTTTTGTCTCAATGCCTTGCATCATCCCCAAAAGGAAAACACAAGCAAAAAAAATGGAAATGAAAAAGATTTTGGGTCAATATGAAAGAGACATTGTTGTCTCAATGCCTTGCATCATCCCCAAAAGGAAAACACAAGAAAAAGGAAAAAGGAAAAGGAGTATTTTTGGGTCAACATGAAAGAGACATTGCGATCTCAATACCTCGTGTCATCTCCAAAAGGAAAACACAAGAAAAAGCGAAAGGAAAAAATTATATACGACATATAGAAGAATGGAGATACAAATAGAAGAATGTTACGAAGAGAGGATAACATCAAATGTCATGTTACGGGGGAAGACAATACACACATGTACACATAAAAGAAAAAGAAAAAGAAGGTGCAAAAGACTAGTAAGGAAAATGCAAATCAACTATCAAGCAAGTCATCCACCTCTCAACTGTCAAGCAAGTCATCCACCTCCATTTCATATTTATGATGTACCAAGGGTGGGAAACTAGCCAAAGGGACAAATGCAAGTGCCGAACTAGGGGAAGTACTAGGTTCTACACTTGTTGTAGGAGATGTGTCATTTAAGCTCATGGAAGAGGAAAATAATGTATTCAGATCATTATGTACCTCTTTGTCTATTTTAGTTATCTCATCATCGTCATCCAGATTAATTACAATAGGAGGACGGATGGTAATGTCCAATGAAGGGTGTATTAGGAATTTTGGTTTTTGTATTGGATCATTTTGTTGTGATTGGGGAGGAGGGATGAGTGTTTTATTGTGGGATGCCATGAGTCATGAACTTCGTCTCACTAAATTATTAGCAATATGGCACCAAACACTCATACAAGGGCTACTAAAAGTAGGGTAGAATGCAAACTAGGAGCAATAAAATGCTAATAACATAAATTCTAGAAACTATAACAGAGATGCAATAATAGTGTATAGGATTAAATTTGCACCCCATGTTCAAATCCCCTTTTTTCCTTTATCCACCTTAGAAAACCAAGTTCGGGGGCTTAATTCCACCTAAGCCTGTTGCTTGCATCCCACTTGGCACCTGTTTTGAGCGTTGGTGGAGGCATTTCTGTCAGGGATGCCCGTGTGGCGTGCAAACCTCCACACAATGCACTTACATCCCTGGTAGATTCCTGCGACTGAACTTGTAAAGACATTACACTTCTCATTGGGAGTCAAGTTGTAATTGGTCGACTGACCCGAATATGGTTGTTTCTTTCATTCCTTCAACATGCATTCTAGCTTCTTCACAACTTAAAGCACGCATTCTATCACTTCACAAACTTACTTTTCACTCACTCCAAGCATACAAGCTCTCCATCACTTTGATAGAACAAGTTGGGAATGAAACACCATTGCAGCAGAGGCTCGAGTACTCTTATTTTCTCTGCCAAGCAGTCTTGAGTGCTCTTGGTGGAGGTGGTAAGCTTCCATTTCTTTCCTTCTATCATTTGGATGAGTTAGCACTTTACTATTTTGTATTGCTTTTGTGCTCTTTATTACATTATTCTCTTTATCTTGATTTCTTGGGTGTTCGTGGAGGTGGAAACACCTAAACGGGGGTCTGACTAAGGCAGGCCCCTATACAACCACCCAACATTTTCCTCTCCTTTTTGTGTGTAGGTGAATGTGCTTTCGAGGAGCTAGCTGGTGAATGAGTTTCTTTGTGAGATCCTTCTTTCCACCTTTACTCTTGCATTTTTGCTTTATCACATTAGGGAGAACTTAGTTTATTTAGTTTCGTTATTGTGGCCCTTTAGTGGTATTTAGTTGAGTCGTTAGTCATTTTCTTAGGTTTGACCTTGTCTCTGTTGTTGTCTAGCTATACGGACGCCAATGCACTTTAGAGATGCCAATGCAGCATGTTGTCATCCAAGGACCGCACTTTCGTCCTCGGGTAGAGAGCTTCCTGAGGTGTAGTGTTGAACCTAAATATTGACTCGCCTATCCCCATTCTATATTTTGGGTCTATAGAATGGTTGAAGGGCCTCATAGTCCTCATCATTCTTGTCTCACATATCCTAATGTCCCTTTAGCTGAGGTAAGTTAGGGAAACCTTCCACATCTTGGCCCTTCGTGACCTGGGGCCTTGCACATGGTGGTCCCCCTCCCTTACATTTTTGGTGAACCTGACATGAACCATTTTGGTTCCATTTTTGTGATCCCGACAGTTCCTTTCCTCATACTCTAGGAGTGTTGTAGGTGTGATTTTTGTGAGGTTGTCACCTTACAACCCAACCTATGACCCCTAGTTGGCATAGTTGGAAGGTTCCACAGGTATTGCATAACAAAACCTTAATTGGGTCATGGTCTTATCCTTTAACCTTTAGGGACTTTGTGGAAGCATTGTCTAGTGTGTGTAATGGCCTCCTTGCACCAACCTATCCCCTTTGTGCAACTTGTGGACAATGGTATTGGTATAACTTTCACATCACAAGACCTGCAAATGGGTTTTAACAAGGAACTGTCTCCTCTTTAAATCCCTATGCGGATCAATGGAAACATCGTAGCGGGTGTTCTCATTGATTCAACATCACAAGTAAAAATAATAATAGAGGATATTATGTTGATCAAGTTCCTACACAAGGATGGGTATGATGCACTTGTGAGCACTATCCACACACATGATGGGATTTCCGTGCCCCCTTTGGGTAGTATTGTCTTGTCGGTCTTGGTTGGACCTAAATCTATGAAACTCCTATTTGACATCATCCCTGGGTCTAAGCTCTTTAGGGTGAAATTGGGTATTCCTTGGTTGGTGGCGATGAATGTGGTACCCTCTAACATGCATAAATGTCTAAAATTTATCCATGAGGACTTCGTGCATGTAATCCACGACACCGGTTATAGACTACCAGTTGCACATGGCAACTTCCTCCTCCCGAATTGCCTTGTCCTCTCCCCCTTCTTAGGAAGAGTATTGGATGAGACAGCTTGGTGGCTATCTGCTAAGTTCAATGATTCCTCCTTGGTGTAGGCCCAAGCTTAGGATCACAGACCTCTCTAATGAATACCATGGACCATGGTATTATTTATACAATAAAAAGAAAGGTTATCAAAGAGAATTTTATTTGTGGCTTCCTATCGCTCTTGCTCCCAAGGTAGTAAATGGGAAGAGGCCTGCTACCGAGGCCCTTGAGCTAACTCCTCCCACTACTCCTCAACCTGTCTCTCCTACTCCCATTCAGGAATCCATTCCTCCACCGAAAATGACCATAGTGTACGTTCCTATGGTTGAGCAGGAACCTTCTGCTCCTTCACATCCTCTGGCCTCTAGCTCCAATAGCTGAAGAAATTGCCTTATGCATGAACGCAAGTGTTGATGAAAGGCCCTCTTAGCCAAGAAATCCACCCCGCAAAGGAGGGAGAAAGAGACAACCACTCTTGCTTTAGAGCCTCCTACAGTATTTCCCTCTTCCCTCCCTTTTGCTTCACTCCAATTTGGTTCTGCACTATTTCCAGATTTTATTGCGAGTGAAAATGTGCCTAACCCCAAGGGGTACAAGTGTTCATCGCTCCTTTGGTGGAGTCACCTTTGCTAATGTTTGTTTCAGATATCCAACTTTTTTCAAAGCCCATGGATATGGTAAATACCTCGTTTGTATCCATTGTGGTTCTTTCTTCCTCTTTCTTCATGCCTCTAGCCTCGTCCATGGGGATTTCATCTCCTCCAATGAAACAAGGGGTGAAGTGTGGTCTTTCTACCAGCGAAGGATGAAAGAGAAGTCTGCCTTCTTCACAAGGTGTCCCCGCATTGACTTGTTTTGTCTTAGTGATGGAACCAGTCCTGGCTTCTCCTGAGTTCATCATCACTCCTAAGTCACTCGGTGAGCCCAATGGTGAATCTCAGGCTCAGCTTGCCCCATCCACTGAATTTAGACATGATGCTCATGTGGGTTGCATGTCTAACTCTGTGGATGAATTTTTGGCCTTGTCAATGATCTTCGCAAAATCGCTAACCTTGACTCCACAAGAGCTTGGTGGAGAGGACCTCGAGGGGCCCTCTTCCTTAGCCCTTGTCACGGAAGGTTCAGATGCCCCTCCTCTTAACATCTCACCATTTTAGACTCATCCTCCTTCCCCTTGTGAGGATTTAGATTGGGAAGAAAACGACCTCTTGGTCGATCAATGTTAAGAGGAGACCCCTTTTTTATTTTGTGTGTGTGTGTGTGTTTTGTGATGTGATCCCCCGTGATCATGCTATGTGTGCCTGGATAACCTCGTCACCCCTATTGGTGCTTGGGTACAAGTGTAATTTTTGTGTCATAAACCTTCTTCTATCTGTATCATCATTCTTCCATGTTTGTGCTTCATTTTTGATAAATTGGGGACGATGCAAAGCGTTGGGGGCATTTAGGATTCCCTTCCATGTTGACCCATTTTATTTTTTTTACTTTGTTTTCCATGTATTCTTCCTAATCTAGTTGGGGATTGATGATGTTTCACCTTGCACCACAGTTACCTATTATTTATATGAGCTCAGACAGATCTGACCCCGCTAAACCAAATCATCCTATGTCCTTTATTTATGTTTTTCTCTCTTTTTATTTCTCTTTATCTTTCTCTTTTCTTTGAGTTGTCCCTCTCATGTGTGACAACATTCTTTCTTCAACATTTCAATTTTCAAAAAATGCATTCATTTCCAACGAATATTCTCTTGAAAATCCTTGCAAACCTTTCTTCAAAATCATATTCTCAACTTGAAAACCTAACAGAATGTGTTTCCTTCATCATGGGTTCGTAAAGAAAGGACTTGAAAACCTTCCTCTGAAGCGGGAACAACTTTGAATTTCCCCTCGTGTGGGGGCATATTCTTCCTTTCAAATTTCTTGATGAAGTGAACATCTTTCTGAAGGATCCCTTGATGAAGGATCGATTTGAGAAAAAAAGAACATCTATTTTTGGACTGTGCGTCCCTTGAGCAAACCTCCTCTTCACAACGGGTTCACAAGGGACCCCTTCGAAAGTTTTCAAAACTGTCGACGATCTGCACAACTGTCCTCTTACTTGCCTACGTGGCCTTTTCCTAACTTTGCAGAGTCTACTTCCCTAGGTTTCCTTCATGCGAGATATCTTGGGGGATACCTCCCTGTAGGACTGAGATCCTATTGGGTGCTTCCTTTGAGCTTTCTCCATGTGATAGATCTTGGGGGTGGCTCCCCTACAAGACTGAGAGCTTCTAGGACGCTTTCTTGGATTTCCTCCATGTAAGAGATCTTAGGGGTTACCTTACCTATAGGATTGAGAGCCTGTAGGGTGCTTCCTTGGGTGTTCTTCATTCTTTAGTTTCTAGAGAATACCTTCCCTATAGTACTAAGAGCATGTAGGGAGCTTCCTTGGGTGTTCTTCATGCTTGAGTTTGTGGAGAATACCTTCCCTATAGGACTAAGAGCCTGTAGGGAACTACCTTGGGTGTTCTTCATGCTTGAGTTAAAGGAGAATACCTCCCCTATAGGACTAAGAGCCTATATGGCACTTCCTTTGGGTCTCCTCCATGCTATATTTTTTGGGTGATACCTTCCTTATAGGATCGAGAACCTGTAAGGTGCTTTCTTTCCTCAACTTCATAGTTTTGAGCAACTATGGAGTCCTTCACTTTCCCTGCAACTTCAGGTACACTAGATCGTAATCTACTTCCTTGATGGTTCAGGTATACATCTCTAACCTTACTCTCTCCTTGATCTACTTTACCGACCACACATTAGTATTTGTGCTCGCTAAAGTGGGGGAAAATGTATAGGAGTAAATTTTCACCCCATGTGTAAATCCCCTTTTTTCCTATATCTGCCTTAGAAAACTAAGTTCGAAGGATTAATTCCACCTAAGCCTGCTCTTGCATCCCACTTGGCACCTATTTTGAGCATTGGTGGAGGAATTTTTGTTGGGGACACCCGCGTGGTGCACAAAAGTCTGTGTGATGCACTTACATCCTTGGAAGATTCCTACAATTGAACCTGTAGAGGTGTTACACTTCTCATTGGGAGTCAAATTGTAACGTCCCCTTTGAGCGACTAACCCAAATATGGTTGTTTCTTTTATTCCTTCTTCAAATTCATTCCTTCAACATGCATTCTAGCTTCTTCACAACTTCAAGCACTCATTCTATCACTTCACAAGCTCACTTTTCACTCACTCCAAGCATACAAGCTCTCCATTGCAGCAAGCACAACACTCCATCACTTTGATAGAACAAGTTGGGAATGAAACACCATTGCAACAAAGGCTCGAGTACTCTCATTTTCTCCCCCAAGCAGCCTTGAGTACTCTTGGTGGAGGTGGTAAGCTTCCCTTTCTTTCCTTCTATCATTTGGTTGAGGTAGCACTTTATTGTTTTGTAGTACTGTTGTGCTCTTTATTACATTGTTCTCTTTATCTTGTTTTCTTGGTTTTCCATGGAGGTGGAAACACCTAAACGAGGGTCTAACTAAGGCAAGCCCCTATACATCCACCCAACATTTTCCTCTCCTTTTTGTGTGTAGGTGAATGTGCTTTCAAGGAGCTAGTTGGAGAACAAGTTTCTTTGTGGGATCCTTCTTTCCACCTTTACTCTTGCATTTTTTCTTTATCACATTAGGGAGCACTTAGTTTATTTAGTTACATTATTTTGGCCCTTTAGTGGTATTTAGTTGGGTTGTTAGTCATTTTCTTAGGTTTGACCTTGTCTCTATTTTTGTATGGCCGTATGAATTCCAATGCACTTTAGAGATGCCAATGTGTCATGCTTTCATCCTCAGGAAAAGAGCTTCCTGAGGCATAGTGTTAAACCTAAAGATTGGCTCACCTAGCCCCATTCTATATTTTGGGTCTATAGAATGGTTGAAGGGCCTCATATTCCTCATCATTCTCATCTGGCATATCCTAACATCCCTTTAGATGAGGTAAGTTAGGGTAGCCTTCCGCATCTTAGCCTTTTGTGAACTAGGGCCTTGCATGTGGTGGTCCCCCTCTCTTACAAATAGAAAATAAAAATGCAAAAAAATGCTAGAAATTACAGTGCAAAATGTGCAGAAGGACTAAGTCGCCCAGTATGGCGAATTAGTCCTAGTGATGATTTTTTTGAGATTTTTTAGAAATTTTGATGCAATTTGATGATTTTCATATGCACAGATGCAACTACAGTATGAAAATGTAGAATTTTATTATTTTTCAATGAAATAGAATGCAAAAATGCAAGCTAGATGAGCTTTTCACTAATGCAATTTTTAAAACCCTAGGATGCAATTTAAAAAATGCAAAACCTAATGCAATGTTGATGCAATTTAAACCTAGGATGTAAATTCACTTGAAATCAAAAAGAAAATGTTCCAAATTTGGGTTCACCAAAATGTAAACAAAGATTTTGGCATTCAAATTCTTTGTTGTCCTAGGGTTTTTCACCTAAAAGGGGAAATAATGGGCCAAAATGCAATGTAAACATTCAAGATTAATGTAGTGATGGATGCAATATGCCTAAATATGATGTTTAAATGCAACAAACTGAAAATAAGAGATGTTTTTTAAATCTAAACATAAGAAATGCAAAGTGTTGGAAAACACAATGTTGTATGCAAAAACACCTAAGAATGCAAGTAAATGATGGAAGAATTAAATAGAACTAGATAAATGCACCTAGAATGAGAATTTTGATGCAAAGAGGCTCTAGAATCCTACATAATTGACTGGAAATGCTGACTGGGACACTTGTGCCAGGCTGGGCGATTTAGTCCAGTTTTAGGGAAAATCTGCCAAAACATGAATCTACCAAATGGGTATCCAAAAATGTGAAAATCAATTTTCAGGCCTGGAAATGGGACTAATTCTCCTAGGAATTTTGGGAATTTTGAGGCAAAATTCTGTAACTCAAGGTCTACACTTCTTTTCTTAACAGGTGTCTAAATTTGAATCTACAGAAAACAAGTTGAAAGTGGTCTCCAAGCTTTAATTAGGGATTTGTTGACTTTGATGACTTTGCAACACCTTTTTAACACCTTTCTCTTTGAAAAATTTGCATATAAGACTTGCAATCACACATGCAAAGAGGGGAAAAAGGGTTAAGGGTTAAAGTATAGGGGTTTGCCTTGGTCAAACCCCAATTTGGTAATCAAACCCTATGAAATGAAATGAAATATGAAGAGATTGATAAATAAACATGCAATGTCATAAACTTACCAAACCCTTGATGTGTAAATCTAAAGATATGCAATGAAGTGCTCCAATGGATGACTTGATGATGCTTAGAAATTCTTTAATGCTTGAAAATGATTAAGAGATTAATTGCTTGATTGTTGGATGAATTAGGTTTAAAATAAGAGGAAAAACCCTTTATTTATACTTGATTTTCCAATATTTCCCAAAAATAACATATCACAGGCCGACCTCAAGGATAAGAGAATAAAATCCTGCCGAAAAATTAAAATTATTTTGATTTTTGTACCCAATGGGATAAGTCGCCTAGGGTGGTGACTTGGTCCCACCAGGGAAATTTTAATGGGTGTCGGGAATTAAAGTGAATTTAATAATATTTAACAGGAATATTCTCAAAAATACACTTAAGGCTGAAAATTCCATTAAGACCTGTCATTTAAACATAAGAAAGGGTTGAATTAGTGATGACAAGTCTAGAAAAGCATGACAATTTGTTACAAATCTTTATAACACTTTGAAATAAGACTTGGTAAGTGATAAAAAAAGATTTATTTAGGTGAATTATAATGAAAGGGTCCTAGAAAAGGGTGAAAGTGGGTTACAACACTTTTACAAGAAATCCTAGGAGTCTTAATGATTCACAAGGGTCCAATATCTAATGTGAATGTGTTGACCACATTACCACATTAAATCAAGCCAAAGTCCACTAGGAGGGCCTGAAAATGAAAAAAAGCAAAAGGGTTACTTTTTCTGTGTTCACATGAATCATTCAACTTCTGACTAAAATAAGCTATAGGTCTTCCTTCTTGTCTTAACATGGCTCCAATTGTATTTCCACTTGCATCACAATCAACTTGAAATACTTTGTTAAAATATGCTAATGTTAACACTAGCTTTTCTGTCACCTTTTGTTTCAATAATTCAAAACTTCTTTATGCTCCTAATTTCCACTTCAAATCATTCTTCTCCCCTCTCATGGTTTCTATCATAGGGTTAAAAATGCTACTAAAAATCCTTATAAACTTCCGGTAGAAACTAGCTAATCCATGGAATGATCTCACCTCTCCAATGTTCACCAGTGTAGGTCAATCAACAATTGCTTTCACTTTCTTAAGGTCCATCTTCAATCCATCAACAAAAGTAACAAATATCAAATATACTAACTTTGTTTCAATGAAACTATACTTGACATTAATCAACAACTTCTCTCTCAACCTCTACAATACTTGTCAGATGTGCCACAAATGCTCTTCTCTAATCTTACTAAAAACTAGAATAACATCCAAATAAACAATGAAAAACTTACCCAAGAATTTCTTTAATACCACATTCATCAATCTCATGAAAGTGATCATTGGATTGGTCAATCCAAAAGGCATCACTAACCACTCATATAATCCTTCATTAGTCTTAAATGCAGTCTTCCATTCATCTCCTTCTTTGATCCTGATCTGATGATATCCACTCTTTAGGTCAATATTTGTGAAATACTTTTCTCCACTCAAATAGTCCATAATATCATCCATCCTTGGAATTGGGAATCTATACTTGACAGTGATCATATTAATTGTTCTTAAATCTATAGACATTATCCACTCTCCATATTTCTTTGGTGAAAGTACAATAGGTACCACACATGGCCTCAAACTTTCTCTGGCCAATCCTTTCCTCAACAACTCTTGAATCTGCTAGTTTTAGCTCTGCATTTTCTACCAGTGTCATTCTATGTGTTTCCTTGCTTGGATAACTTTCTCACAGTATTATATCTATATGATGATTGATACTCTAGATTGGTGGCAATCCCTTTGGAATATTCTCTGACATGATGTCTTCATATTCTGCCAATAATTCTATAACTTCTCTCTATGGGGAATCTTCATTCTTTGTTGTCTCTAGACTACCTTTGTTCTTTTGAATCAATGAAAAAAACATATTCTCATGCCTTAATCCATCTAGAAATTTTCTTCCATCTATTGGAAATATGTGCCTTAATCATCACAAGATGAAACCTCCATTGGAGCCAAGTCAGTGTGACAGCTCTTATGTCTGGCCAACTAGGGGTTTGGAACACCATGTTTTGTACAGGTCGTTGTGACCTTGGAGGAGTCTCACCGATTAGTTGCACTTTGGGGTCTTCGTTGTGACATGTAGTGTTCGGGGTGACCTCTTACCGCTCATGGAGATCTTTGGCCGACAGGCCATTCTATCGCTTAT
This sequence comes from Sequoia sempervirens, assembly GCA_007258455.2. Taxonomy (NCBI): domain Eukaryota; kingdom Viridiplantae; phylum Streptophyta; class Pinopsida; order Cupressales; family Cupressaceae; genus Sequoia; species Sequoia sempervirens. Next base: position 28,197 of record VDFB02254297.1, on the reverse strand, counting down.
CGTTGAGACCCTTGGCCGAAAGGCTTAGTTCAGGAAGAAGTCTGGGTGATGTGTTAAAGTCTCGCCAATAGTATGTTATGTATTGAAGTCTTTGGGATAACTAAAGGGTTCTCGCTAAGAAGTCTCAGCGAATTGTCAAAGTCTCGCCAACAGCGTTTGGTTTGAGGTCTTCGGGGTAACTCTAAAGGTCCCGAGAAGACGTCTCAGTGAACGATGAAGTCTTGCCGATGGGGAAACACTCAGGAGTCATCGATGTAACACTAAGGTTTCGTTATGAAGTCTGGGCGAAGTGTTAATGTCTCGTCGATGTTAAATTTTTCTCTCGATGTGACTCTTAGCGACAAGTGGTGGTCTTGGTGTAACTTAAAGACCTCAGAGTAAAGTCTTAACGAAGTATGTATGTCTTGGTGACTATTGTTGGCTTCGGGGAGACATAAGAGATCTCAGTGAAACCTCCTGGTGATAATGATGTGTCTTTCCAAATGGTAATCTCACATCGGTGTAGCTTTGAACCTTCGGTGAGACGTCTCAGCAAAAGCGATGAGTCTCGCCGACTGGTTAATGCTTCAGAGTAACTTTGTTGACTTGATATGATGTCTCAACGATATCGATATGTCTGGCCAATGGAAAACTCACATCTATGAGACTTTTGGACCTCGCTATGATCTCTTGGCGAAAGCGATAGGTCTCGCCAACTGCTTGGTGCTTCGGTGTAACACATGAAAGCTCGATAGAACATCTTGGCGATAACGATAACTCTTGGTGGCATCAATATGAAGCTTTTAGGGCATCGGGGAGACACTTCTTGTGTCTCACCGATGTTCTGATACAATGTAAACCTTGTTGACTATTTGACCGTCCTATGTGGAGTCTCGTGAACCAATAGGAGAAGTTGAATCTGAACAGTTGGAAGATTGTTCATTGTGATGGTTTTGTGAGGAAGCTCGACGGACATGGAACAACATGGTTATACTCTATGATTGTAGATTGTGATTTGTTGAGGGTTGAATCGATAGATTGCTGGGTGGTTGTATGATCAGTAAATGTATTCTATTCTATGAAGACTATAACTTGGAGGTTCCTGTAGAAAGATTGTTCATGGTGAATGTTGATGTAAACATACATCAGAAAGATAAGTCTGATACTTGTATGTAATCCTTATTACTGTAATAGAAAGTGATTTCTCTTGGTGTGGTGGGTTTTTCTCCTGTAAGGGTTTTCCCATGTATATCTGGTGTTCATCTGTATTTGTCTAATTCTCTGTTTCTGATATTTGTTTTAAAGTGCATCTTAATTAAAAAATTAAAAGTATATCTGCATTCTTCTCTGAGGTATTGACGTTAAAAGAGTTGTTTTTGCATCTAGCTTTTGTTACAAGTGGTATCAGAGCCTAGCCAATTGTGTTATCCTTGTGGGTACATTGGGTTTTTTGTGTCAATTCTATTCAGTGGGAGTCTTGTAAAAGTTTGCAAATTTCTAATTATAGATTGAGATGGCTAGTACATCAGGAAAGATTGAAATAGAGAAGTTCAATGGCAGTAACTTTGAGTTGTGGAAACTCAAAATGGAGGATCTCTTAGTGGATCGTGATCTGTGGCTTGCAGTGTTTGGAACTAAACCTACAGGCATGAAGCAAGAAGATTGGGACCTTGCAGATAGAAAGTCTAAGGGGCTAATAAGGCTTGTTTGGCAAACTCCGTTCTTCTCAATGTGCATGAAGAGAAGACTGCATCTTCCTTGTGGAAGAGACTGAAATCTATTTATCAGGGGAAATACTTAGTGAATAAACTGTTCCTAAGGAAGAAGTTGTACTCTTTGAGAATGTAGGAAGGAGGTTTTGTAGCTAATCATTTCAATGCATTTAATATGTTGATTGCTCAATTGACATCTGTTGGTGTAAAGACTGAAGAAGAGGATCATTGTATGCTTCTATTGTGTTCTTTTCTAGAATCTTGGGATCATCTGGTGATGGCTATTGGGAGTACAACATCTAGTTTCAAGATGGAATATGTTGTTGGGTCTTTGTTATCAAAAGAGATGAGAAGGAAATCTTCTGAGATGGAAAAGGAGGCCCTTGTTGTTAGAGGAATATCGAAAGAGAAAGGCAAGAAGAAGGACAAGAAATCAAAATCGAAATCAGAAGGGAGATCAAAGTCTCCTGGCAAGAAGTCCAAGGTGAAGTTTTGGAACTGTGGGCAACCTAGTCATATCCGAGAGGATTGTAAAGAGGAAGAAGAAGTACTCTTCCAACAAGAGTATAGTGATGCAGATGATGGATGCCTCATTCTGGCTGATTGATTCTGGAGCATCTTTCCACATGACATCTCATAGAGAATGGTTCACAAAGTATGAAGAATACGATGGTGGAAAGGTGTACTTGGAAAGTGATTCAACTTTGGAGATTGTTGGTCGTGGAAGAGTCAAAATCCAATTTCCTGATGGCAAAGTAAAGGGAATTAATGATGTTATGCACATACCAGGTCTGCCTCAAAATCTACTATCTGTCAGTAAGCTCAATGATATTGGAGTACAAGTCACGTTCTCTGAAATGGCTGCAAGATGACTAGAGGTTCAATGGTGTTGGCTAGAGGTGCTCGAATTGGTACCTTGTACAAGCTGGATGCACATGTTATTCAATGTAACAGTGTCTCTGGAAAGTCACTGAAAGCTACTCATGGAGGTAAAGAGGGAAAAATCCCTAATTGTGTAAACTCTATGGAAGTAAAACTTCCAGTAGAAAAGACTATGCTCTGGCATCATAGGTTAGGCTACATAGGAGAAAAAGGTTTCAAAACCTTGAATAATAAAAACCTGGTTGAGCGGCTTGAAGATTGTAATCTCTAATTTGAATTTTGTGAGCATTGTATATATGGAAAACAACACCGTGTTTTGTTTTATTCCAGTCCTCATAAATCTTCTAGTTTGCTAGATTATATTCATTCAGATGTGTTTGGTCCAGTGGATGTTCCTTCTTTGTCTAAGTCAAGATACTATGTGTTATTCATTGATGATTATTCAAGAAGAGCATTTGTTTATTTTTTGAAAAGTAAATCAGAAGTGTTCATTTGATTTAAGGAATTTAAGAATCTTGTTGAAAATTAGACTGGTAGAAAAATAAAATGCTTAAGGACTGATAATGGTGGTGAATTATGTTCTAATGAATTCGAGAGGTATTGCAAGGACCATTGGATTAAAAGAAATAAGACTACACCCTATACTCCACAGCAAAATGGAGTTGCAGAAAGGTTCAATAGGATAGTGATGGAGAGAGCACGAAGTATGCTGAGTAGTGTTGGCTTGGAGGAGAAGTTCTGGGTTGAGGCTGTTGCTACTGCATGTTACCTAATAAATCATTCTCCAAAATCTGCTCTTGTTGAGAAGACACTTTTGGAAGCATGGTCTAGTAAGAATCCCTCCTTAAGACATATTCGTGTTTTTGGCTGAGGCATATGCTTATGTGCCAGATGTGAAAAGATCTAAATTGGAGAACAAGGTTCTCAAATGTATTTTTATTGGCTATAGTGCTGTCATAAAATGATACAAGCTTTGGAATCTTGATACAGAGAAGGTTGTATACAATAGAAGTGTAATCTTTCGTGAGCTGAAACCTTCTACCTTGGATCTGCAATCAAAGACAAAATCAGAAAACAATAAGGATGTAGCTGTAATTCCTCCTACACCAAAGAAAGAGGAATTCAAAATTCAAAATGTAACTAAAACTGAGGAGAGCTCAAGTAGTTCTGAAAGTTCTGAAGAAGAAGAAGAACCTCAACCTCAACAAGTGAGGAGGTCAACTCATGAAAGAAAGCAACCTGATAGGTATGGGTTCTCTTTGATTGATTCTACTTGTGCCTATGCTTTGATTTCTAGCACTGATGAACCTAGGACTGTAAAAGAGGCATTTAGAATGTCTGATTCAGACTCTTGGTTAGAAGCCATGGAAGAAGAGATGGAATCATTAGAAAAGAATGATACCTAGAGTCCGGTGCCCTTGCCTGAAGGCAAAAGAGTTGTGGGCTGCAAATGGGTATTTGGTGCAGGAGCACCTTAAGGTCTTTTGGAAGATCTTAGTGTTTTTTTTTTTTGGCTTGTAGGTGGTTCTAGCCAACCACCAAGGGAATAAGGACTATGTTATAAAGTCCCAAGTGTGTTTTTGATGTGTGTGTTATGGAAAACTTAGGTTGGTTTAGAGCTTTGAGGTTTGGAAAAGTCTTAGTGTAGAGATTGGGAAAAACTAGACAATGTTGTCTTAGGAATTTGGCCTAAAAGTTGAAAAATAGCATTAATGTTGTTCTAAGTCTGACCCAAGGGTCCTAGCACGTGGGAGAAAGGTATATAAGGTAATCCAAACCCTAATACCTGGGTTGGAAGTTCATTTTTACGAATTGAGACTTGGAGAGCAAATTGTGTGATTGGAATTCAACAACTTTTGAGTGAATATTTGTGTTTGAGCCTTCATCCAATCAATGATGGATTGAAAGGTCTTGTATGATGGTTTGAGGCTTTCCATTGTGTCATTTATTTACTGTGTGAGGCATTAGATTAGCTATTTATTTCAAAAAATTTCTGTTTTGCAATTTTTTGGAGTTTTGGCCTTATAACCGGTTTAGGCCAATTTTTGGAAATCATGATCCCCACTTGAATTCCCATGGAAAGGCTACCATGGCCACTTTGAATCAAGTAGGGGACTATTTTTATAGTTTAAATAGTGTGTGTGGAGTCTTGGTTTGCAGGGGAAGAGTTGAATTCATCAAACACTAGGCGAGTGCAAGTGCATTCTAGCTAGTGGCTTGGAGAGGACAGCAGTAAAGAAAGCTGATAAATGGATTGGTTTGTGCCAATAAAGAGTAGGATAGTGTGGTAACATGTATTCTAGACATGTGTGTGAAAAGAGGAGTGTTGAGGAGGTCGTTGAGGCCCTCAAAGTTAGAAAAAGGAGCCAAAACCCTAGAAACCCTTGAAAATAGGGGGTATGAGGATAGTCCTATGTACAGAAACTTGCAGAACCTTGCACCTAGTAAATATTGAATCCTAGGCTACTACTAGGAAGGATATCCAAAAATATTTGGGGGTTGTTAAGGCCGTTTTTGAGAAAATCCAAGAAATCGGGTTCTAGGAGGCCTAAAAGGGGCAAAAAAAGGCTACAAGGCCTAGAAACTAGAAAATCTTGAAAGCGAAGGGAAAAAGGTGAAAGTATCCAATGAAATGGATCAGTGAGGAGTCAAAAAACCTAAAGAACAACAAGACCACCTTACCTTATCCCTAGAATGGTTAGGACACACTTGGGTCAGTATGGAGCTCATGGAAGCCTAGTGGCGAATAGAGAGTGTTGGTGAAGATTTTGAAATTGGTGGAGAGACCTATAAGGAATTAGGGGTTTAGGAGAAAATACTTGAGTAGGGTAGAGTGGAATACCCTAAGAAGACCAAAGAATAGGTCTTGGGAAGAGCAAGAGTTCTCTTGAGGTATAGGGCTCCCCATCAGTATTTAAGAAGAAGATTGGTCTGGATGGCAGTGTGGAAAAGTAAAAGGCTAGACTGGTTGCAAAGGGTTATTCCCAGGTCGAGGGAATTGATTATGGGGAGAAATTTTCTCCTGTAGAAAAGTTGAAATCTATCAGATTTCTATTGTCACTTGTAGCAGCATACGACTTAGAGGTCGAACAGATGGATGTGAAGACAACATTTCTTCATGGTGATCTTAAAGAAGAAATCTATATGTCCCAACCTGAGCACTTTGTTGAAAAAGGTAAAGAAAAACTGGTATGCAAATTAAAGAAGTATCTGTATGGGTTAAAGCAGTCACCTAGAATGTGGTACTAGAAATTTGATACCTTTGTATTGTCTTTGGGATTTGTGAGATCAAAATTAGATCATTGTGTCTATTATAATGCTGAAAGTGATCGAGTTCTTATTATTGCTCTCTATGTTGATGATATGTTGTTCATAGGCAATAGTAAGCTAATGATTTCTGATCTTAAGTCTCAGTTGTCTGCTAAGTTCGAAATGAAAGATCTTGGTGCAGCAAGGTATATTCTGGGGATGGAGATAACTAGGGATAGGAAGAATAGAAAGCTTCGGCTCAATTAGAGTAAGTATATCAGGATTGTTCTAGAGAGATTTTGTATGAATGATTGCAAACAACTAGTGGTTCCAATCTTGTAGGGAATGAAGCTATCTGTTGAAGATTGTCCAAAATCTCCTACTGAGATGGAGGACATGACCAATGTACCCTACGCTAGTGCGGTTGGCAGTCTCTTGTATGCGATGGTCTATACAAGGCCAGACATTGCCCAAGCAGTGGGAGTTCTTAGTCAGTTTGTGGCTAATCCTGGAAGGACACACTGGGATGTTGTAAAGAGAGTTTTCAAATATTTGAAGGGCACTTCATATTTTGCTTTGTGTTACCATGGGAATTCGGTTGAATCACAGAGGACTCTCAATAATCAAGGCTATGTGGATTCTAATTGGGCAGGGGACATTGACAGCAAGAGGTCCACCAGTGGATACATTTTCATGTTGAATGGTGGTGCAGTGAGTTGGATGAGTAAGTGGCAGGCTATAGTCACTTTTTCCACTATAGAGGTTGAATACATGGCAGCTACACATGCTTGTAAAGAAGCAGTTTGGTTAAAACATTTGTGTTCTAACATTGGTTTTGATGTAGGGGAAATAACTATTTTCTGTGATAGTTAGAGTGCAATTTTTTTGGCAAAGAACCCTACTTTCCATGCTAGGATGAAACATATAGATGTACAGTATCACTTTGTACGAGATATGGTGGAGGATGGAAAGGTCAGTTTGGAAAAAGTTGATACTTTGGAGAACATTGTAGATGCATTGACAAAGCCAGTGAGCACAGAAAAGTTCAGGTGGTGTGCCAGTTCAATGGGCCTTAGTGCCCATGATTTTCAATAAATTATGTTGTGCTCTGGAGGTGCCTATGTGATCTTCGTCAAGTGGGAGAATTTTGGAAATATGTGCCTTAATCATCACAGGCTGAAACCTCCATTGGAGCCAAGTTGGTGTGACATCTCTTATGTCTGGCCGACTAGCAGTTTGGAACACCATGTTTTGTACAGGTCACTGTGACCTTGGAGGAGTCTCACCGAATAGTTGCACTTTGGGGTCTTCGCTGTGACAAGTAGTGTTTGGGGTGACCTCTTACCGCTCGTGGAGATCTTTGGCCAATAGGCTATTCTATCACTTATCATTGAGACCCTTGGCCGAAAGGCTTAGTTCGGGAAGAAGTCTGGGTGATGTGTTAAAATCTCGTCGACAATATGTTATGTATTGAAGTCTTCGGGATAACTAAAGGGTTCTCGCTAAGAAGTCTCAGCGAATTGTCAAAGTCTCACCGATAGCGTTTGGTTTGAGGTCTTCGGGGTAACTCTAAAGGTCCCAGGAAGACGTCTCAATGAACGATGAAGTCTTGCCAATGGGGACACACTCGGGAGTCATCGATGTAACACTAAGGTTTCGTTATGAAGTCTAGGAGAAGTGTTAATGTCTCACCGATGTTAAAGTTTTCTCTCGGTGTGACTCCTGGCGATGAGTGGTGGTCTCAGTGTAACTTAAAGACCTCGGAGTAAATTCTTAACAAAGGATGTATGTCTTGGCAACTATTGTTGGCTTTGGGGAGACATAAGAGATCTCGGTGAAACCTCCTAGCGGTAATGATGTGTCTTTTCGAATGGTAATCTCACATCGGTGTAGCTTTGAACCTTCGGTGAGATGTCTCAGTAAAAGCGATGAGTCTCGCCGACTAGTTAATGCTTCAGAGTAACTTTGTTGACTCGATATCATGTCTCAGCGATATCGATATGCCTGGCCGATGGAAAACTCACATCTATGAGACTTTTGGACCTCACTATGATCTCTTGGCGAAAGCGATAGGTCTCGCCGACTGCTTGGTGCTTTGGTGTAACACATGAAAGCTCGATAGAACATCTTGGCGATAACAATAACTCTGGGCGACATCGATATGAAGCTTTTAGGGCATCGGGGAGACACTTCTTGTGTCTCACCGACATGCCGATACAATGTAAACCTTGTTGATTGTTTGACCATCCTATGTGGAGTCTCATGAACCAATAGGAGAAGTTGAATCTGAACAGTTGGAAGATTGTTCGTTGTGACAGTTTTGTGAGGAAGCTCGATAGACATGGAACAACATGGTTATACTCTGTGATTGCAGATTGTGATCTGTTGAGGGTTGAATTGACGGATTGCTAGGTGGTTGTATGATCAGTAAATGTATTTTATTCTGTGAAAACTATAACTTGGAGGTTCCTATAGAAAGATTGTTCATGGTGAATGTTGTTGTAAATCAGAAAGATAAGTCTGATACTTGTAAGTAATCCTTATTACTGTAATACAAAGTGATTTCTCTTGGTGTGGTGGGTTTTTCTCCCATAAGGGTTTTCCCATGTATATCTGGTGTTCATCTGTAGTTTTCTAATTCTTTGTTTCTGATATTTGTTTCAAAGTGCATCTTAATTGAACTGTAATTGAAAAATTAAAAGTATATCTGCATTCTTCTCTGAGGTATTAACATTAGGAGAGTTGTTTCCGCATCTAGCTTTCCTTACACCATCTACCAAACATAATCTAACAGTGCCACATAATTCACTCTTCTCTTCTTCCAAAGGTATCAACTTGATTCTCTTTCCATTTGATGTCACAGTGTAATTGTTCATTCTCCTATCATGAATAGCTTTCTTATCATATTGGCATGGTCTTCCTAATAGTAAATGACAACCATCCATAAGCATAATATCACACAAGACTTCATCCCTATATGATCTAATATGAAATTTCACCAAACATTGCTCATTCACCAATATCTTATGATCATCTTGAATCCATGCTATCCTATAAGCATTTGGATAGTTCAATCTCTCCAAATTCAACTTGCGACCATATCCTTTGAAACTAGGTTATTAGTGCTACCACTATCAATGATAACTTTATATACCTTTCCTTTGGACTTACATCTAGTTCTGAATAGACTCTTCCTTTGTGGTGGTTCCTTAGTCACTTATTCATGTATCAAAGCTCTCCTCATCACCAACATGATTCACCTTTCTTTGGTTTCTCAACTAAATTAGGGGATCCAACATGTTCTTCATCCACACATGTTTCTCTTTTGGTATGCTCAGGTCTCTTTTTGGTACTTCTTGGATGACACTCAAATGCTCTATGTCCTTCACCTCCACACTTGAAATAGGTTCCTCTGAATGGTATTATCTTAGATCTCCCTTCATCTCTCTAGTATCCATCATTGTGGTTAGAGTTATGACCTCCTCTATTTCTCTAGTAGAAATTCCTATCTTCTCTTCCTCTGTGGTATGAATTAGCATCCTTTTCTTCACTCTAGTGGGGTTTTACATCTTTGTTCAACTTTGCATAAGGTCTTCTTTCTCTAGACTGGATTCCAATATTTTAGAATCTTCCTCTTCACTTGTCTTCCTTTGTTCAAATTTCTTGTTCAGATTCTCTTCCACTTTCAATGCAAAATGATATGCTTCTTCAACTGATGTAATTTTTACCAAGCTCAATTTCTCTTGAATGTTTGTTCTCAGTCCATTGATATATCTCGCGACCTTTTCTTTGCTTGCTTCACTATGACTGGTTATGATTATCATCTTGTAGAATTATTCAATGTACTTCTTTACAAATATTTCCTTTTGCCTCAGGTTTTGTAATCTCTTAAGCAATTCCAGTTCATAATCTATTGGTATGAATTGATTCTTCAACTTCACCATTCTATCCCACTTGATGATTATTTATTTACATCTTCTATTTCAGTCTATTTGAAATTCTTTCCACCATAATGCTACATGACCTTTCAAATTTGTTTTCATAAATCTGACTCTTTTTGGATCTTCATTTTCCTCCTATTCAAAGTATTCTTCCATCTCATTGATCCAATCAATCAATTCTTCAAATTCAAATTTCTCGCATAATTTTGAATTTCAACTCCAAGTCTTTTTCCAATCTTTGAAATCACTTTCAACATCTTCATCTTATTTGATTCTTCTTCTTCTTCTTAACCTAGGGCTTCTTCAATTTGATTTGCATGCTCTGCTTCATCATCACTTTCATCATTCTACCTAGGGTTTAGGCCTTGCCTTCTATTTTCTTCAACAACATCTAACCTAACTCATATTTCATGCATCATTTCCAACATTTCATCTATTCTTCCAACAAAATTAGCAATATAGCAGGTACTCTACTTGGCAACATATCTCCCCTCCAATCAGTGCAACTGCCTTAATTTGGAAAGCTTGCTACAAGGGCTTCAATTACCTCACAATTAGTAATCGGTTGAAAACAAATGTAGTCTTCCTAAGGTCGGCGATCTTTTCACCTCAAGGAATTCCTTCAAGAATAAAAAACTCACTGTGATACCACTTGGTGCGGTCATGATAGGAGGGTTCCAAAAGGAACAACCCAAACTGTGCAAAAATGAGTCAACACAGCTGAAATAACACAAAACTGATATGTGAATAAAAATATCTATTGAATTGATAATCTTACATGCAACATATGCATCATGGGTGAATATTCAAGGCTCACATTCCTACCACAAGGGCATTAAACAATACAATTGGCCAAAGGCCTTATTACATGCCCCCGAAGGGTTTATGCGAAAATTTCTTGAACCTACTTAACCATGGACAACTAATTGATGATCTAGGATAGATTAAAATGCTCTTAAATATGCTTCTCAAGCTCCAATAAAGTTCAGTGTCTACAACAAAGATTCATAAACTTGATGATGAACATACATGAAGGTTGGCCTCAAGATATGACAGATGAATCCACGTAAAAAGAAATAAATCTCTAGGATAGGTCCCAACGAACCTAATGCTTGTATGATGTCTCATTAGACTTCGCATGATCTAGAATAGGTCCACACTAAGAAATATGGACCGAGTCAACCTTGAATGCTTTGACTGGTAAACACAGTGAAATTCTAAGAGCGATAACTTTTAGTAGATAAATGAAAATGGTGTGTAGATGCTATATCCTACTCTGTGAGATGAGTTAAATGAAACTGCAGTAAAATGTAGAATGAAATATTGAAACTACTACTAAATGCAAGAAAAGAAAAGAACTTATTTTGGTTGACACATGATTGCCTTACAATAAGGGATGCTCCTGCATTAGTCATTTTGATCATTTTTGTGTCCCCCAAATGTTAAAAGTGGAATGTCTAATTTAGTTTAGGTATCAGCCCTAGATCCCATTTCCTCGCCTTTCAACAACTATCCCAATAGCTTGCAAGTAGTTTATTTATGGAGAAAACACATACGAAGCACATATAAATAGTAGATTATAGGTTAGGTAAAGTACAAGTTTTGTGTGAGGTTTGAAATGAGTAGCTAAGAGGTGAAAGAACACAAAAAACCATCAACTTAAGGTAGTTGAGAATAAGGAAACTATGGACACATCTTCCAATATGATGAAGATTGGGTAGAAGGTGTTGAATGGGTTTGTTCCAAAGAAAATGGCTCAATAGAGGGCTAAGCTAAAGGCTGATCATAAGTTTTAATTAGTGGAAAAAGCCATAAAGATGATAGACAAATTGGATGCACTCTAGAGAGGAGACCAATACAAATTAAGGTGAAGAGAGCTAAACTAACAGAACAGTTTGGCACAAATACAACCATATTCTCAAGTAAGAAGGCTAGAGGATTTGATAGAATAGATGTTGGAGATGGAGCATAAATTTTCTGAAGGAGGAATTACAAACCCTAAAATTTCAAAGTTTGTAGAGAGGGAGACGATGCAACAAAAGGTTGGAGAGATTTCTAGGAGTGCATATAGTTTCAAGGAAAGACAAAAGTGTGCCTCAATGGTCTCCAAAATGAACATGTATAAGGTTGCACACCCAAGAGTGGAATCAGAGCATTTCTAGAGGATTGAAGCTAGGAGGTTTATGAATATGCAAGAGAAGAAACTAAAGGAATTAGGAAAAGGAGAAACATTTCTTCCCTTAGTACAAGGTAATCATCCCAACTTTGGGAGGGAGTGTACATACATTACATGTGAGCTTGTAAAAGCTAGAAGTATAAAGACATGGAGGATTGATATAAATTAGAGTGGAAAACAAATTACCTTCCCATTACAAGAAATTCTAAACCTCTTTTCTTCCCACAAAACTCAATCTAAGCTTATTTTCAACTTTTGACCTTGTCTCCCTAGTAGGTCTATAGACCTATTTTCCCCTACTTAACTCTCAGAAGTCCTTAACAACCTCTACAAGAAACCACCATTTTAAGCACCCATTTCAGTCTTCTTCAACATACATCAACCCCATATAGGACTCCTTTGGACTAACCTTCACAAAACAAGCAAACTACGCTACTCAACATGGCCAAATAGGCCTAATTTACCAAGCAACCACCTTAGAAATGCCTCACAAACCCTAAAAATCAATGGTGAAGCACTCACCAGCCTCCAAAACCACCAATTTCACCATTTTTTTGCAGAGAAACACCTTCCCAAACACCTATTCAAGAAACCCTTATTTTAGGCCATTCATATGAGGGTTTATTGAAAAACTATATCACAGACCTTCCTAGACCTTGGAACTAGTTCAAAAACCTTACATTATGCCTGCATATGCTTAAAAATTCAATAAAAATCACTTCCCTCAAAGATTTCATCAAACCCTAGTCAAAAACCACCATTTTCATGTTCTTTCCTACTCAATTTCATCAGGGACAACAACTCAAACCCCACTAATCCTTCCTACCTTCACAAAAAAATCATCCTAACATCTACACCTAACCTACAAGACTCATTCCTCTAAGAAAAAAATTTTACAATAGGATGAATGAGTCAGATTGCCATTGAGGACTTCAAAACCCTTAAATCTGCAAATTTAGACTATCCTTTGTAACTTAGCAATAAAATGAGTTTTATCCAATGAGAATCCTCCTAAATATATTAAAATTAAATATACAACAGTCTTCCACAAGTTTCTAATAAATTTAAAGCATGGTGCAATAGTATGGGTCCGTATAGACCTGGAAATGACAAGAAAACACAGAAAATTGATAAAAATAGGGGAAATTCTTATTGTTATTCCTTCACAATCCTCCAACCAACATGTACATCGATGGATTTCACATATTTAACCATTTCCCATCATGAATAAACCTAATTAACAACATTCAACCAACTTTCAAACTCCCCATGACCGTTGGCGTTCAAAAATTGCACTTTTCTTTGCATTTTTGTTGACAACATTTAGCACTTTTTGCATTATTTGCAAATTAACTCTCCTAATCACCTAAAACATTATAAATGGTCTATTTAGACCTTATTCAACCTAGGAAAATTACCTTACACAAGAAAAATGAAATTTTACCCTCCTTGACAATTATTGTCAAAATTGACAACTTTTTAACATGATTTGCAACATTTACAATATAGACCCAAAAGACACCAAAATTTTCCAATTACATCAAAATGGTCTCATTAGACCTTATTTGAACTCAAACATTCAAAGCTACCTAGACCCAAACAACCTAGACTCAACTCTTCATGAGATAACTAGAGAAAAATCATTGAAATGGATTGGTGCCCCTGCACCAAGGAACTATCATGTAAAGTGTAGGAGGGAATGAAGGGCGAGTTGGCATAGGAACTAGCCAAAGATGAAGGAATTGTAAGGGTGTTGAAAGACAATGACAAGAATTGGCCATAATCTATGAAAGGAGAAGATATCCTCATAGAGGATGAGGAAGAGAAGACAATGTGGGCATAATTTCACTGTAGGCATTGGAGGAAGCATGAGATAGTGCATGTTTAGGAGTTGACTACACCAATACAAAGGATAAGACTCAAATTATGTTATAGGAGAAAGATGAGAAGATGAGACCTATGATTTCTCATAGTCTTGTGTGCTATAGAAGGAAACAAGTGGAGCTAAGAGGAGAGAAGAAGATAAAGTAGTAGTACTTTGTAGACATGTCTCATTGGAGACATGTGATATAGAAAAGAGGCACAATATTATTGCAAAGAGGTACCTCAAGGAAGGCACAAAAAATGACGAAGCACAAGTGAATTGTATACCTTAGAGGAAGAAGGATAAGTTTGAGAGAAGGATGGTTCATTAACCAATCAAGAATAAGAACTTAAGACGATAAGATCAGGCATCTAAAAAATGTAAGTGCCTAGGGAAGGCTAAGATCATTTATCTAAATGGTCTAAGGGTGGTGCTACCACTTGTTCTTACTTATCAAGGACTCATATTCTTTGGTAGCTAGAGAGATTTATGTAGGGGCATCCCAAGTTAGAACAAGATCATGTAGTAGCCATATACTAGAGCATGCGTTTATGGGTTCTTAGAGCCTTGACACTTAGAAGGGTTGCACTAGGGAAGCCTCATTCCAAGGAATAAAGTGCATTGTTGAAATCACATAGAGATGGATAGGCATGATAGCCATGTAGGATCATAAAGAAGATGTGCAAGCGATGGCATACAAATGTGCAAATCCGTGCACATTAGATGGAGATTGTACAATGGGCACAAATATGGAGATCACACGCATGGAGTATGGCATGAAGAAAGATGAGTGTGCAATTATATGCATGAGGATATAAGGTAAAATGATCACTAGATTTGTGATAACGGTGTAGTTGTGCATGGTGGCAGGATTGAAAGGATGAAACAACAAGCCTAGACAATTAGTGGCCTTCGGCTACAAACCAATAAGATGGGTTAATAGCTACAAGAATTAGATCTTTGGGATTGTGATGTTAGAAGTGTCAACAAGATTGATAGACTATGTAGAGCCATAGGACAATTCTTGCAAGCTATAGGTTGTCGATTTAAAGAAAAAGGTGTTTGGGTGCTAGACAAATTGAGAGTGGGATTTTTGAAATCTTTAGTGGCACCCATATAATTCAAGGCAAAGAGTGGAGATTAAATTTTTGGGTCTGGAGACTCTAAGCTCCTTATCGGGGGAAGGCTCCCATAGTAGGTAGGTAATAGAAGACATAGAGAGAGGAGGGAATATTATTGAAAGGCTACCTACATGTGGACCTTTATATGCAAGAGTAGAGGAGCTTGTTGTATAAAAGGGCCTAGCCCGTGTATAGGTAACCATGCCTTCATGCTCATGAGAATAATCTTTTATTTTATTTTGTGAATTGTGTATCTATTATGCGTGAGAGTAGATCTTAAGCCATCTAACCTCACATCCTTTCATTGGAATCTCTGATCATTTATTTACATCAATATGATAAAATATTTATACAATAATACCATTATCTTTTCATATTGATGGATATAAGATATTTAATTTTAACTTTTTAATTTTAATATTATGAAAATTAGAAAATCATAACTAATACATTCTCTAACCCTTCTTTTCATTTTTGAATATTTAAAAATACAAACATATTTACTAAACTTGTAGTTGAAACATTTTATGAATGTTCAATTGCTTGTTCTTAGCTCCATTTTTTAGTAGGTTAGTGCTATCCTTATAAAAGGGAGGATAATCTTATTTTTGTTATTAATATAGATTTTTTCTTTATTAATTGTAACTATGAGTTGGATTTGTATGTTAATGCTACAATTATGCCACATATCTTTGTCTGGGTAACATAAAAGATTAATGGCATGGAGTGACAAGGAGGACCTAGGATTACAAGAATGGATATGTTTGTCATACTTAGTATAGATTTGAATGTGAAACCATTTTATAGATTTGAATGGCAAACCATTTGTCACCTAAGTCTGATGTAGTTGTGTCGTACTGATAAGTGGAATGGGTCGGAAAGGTAAAAGCCTTCACTAATTGCTAAAACCTATGGATTGGTAGTTTAAATGTTTCTGACTATCAAGGTTCCTTTCATTCTCCAATTCATTGATGCGTTCTTATGTAATCCTCTAGACTGGGAGAATTATATATTTTTTGTTACTTTTTTGAACAATAATTCCAACTAACAGAAAATATTTTCAATCTTTACAATGTCAGCAAATTTTACTCATGCTAGCGAGAATTAACTTCTTATATGGGGGTGTGGAGATCTTCGCTACTCAAGAATTTGAGATATTGATTAAATTAAAAAAAATATATAGGTTTGTGTGGTTCTTTGTCATTTTGCTTCCTCCAACGCTCTTGGGTGAGTTTTCTGCCCGTTGTTCTGCAAAGAAAATGCTCTCTAGATAGACAGAATTCCACCATTTTTACAAGATTTCAGTATGGCCAGGGTTAAAAAGGCTGCCAGAGCCAAACCCGGAATTCTTCCTGAGCCTGAAAACCAGGAAGAAGAAGAGGAGGAAGAGGAAGCGAAAGAGAAAGATAAAGGGGAGGAAAAAGGGAAAAACATTCAGGGGAAGGAAAAGGAGAAGGCCAAGGCAGAGAAGGAAGAGGAAGAGGAAGCGAAAGAGAAAGCAGAAGAAGAGAAAGAGAAAGAGGAGGAGAAAGGAAAACACATTCAGGAGAAGGGAGAGGAGGAGGAAGAGGAAGAAGTAGAGGAAATGGTGCAGGGGGAGGAGGAGGAGGAGGAGGAGGAGGGAGAGGAAGAGGTAGAGGAAATGGTGGAGATGGAAGAGGAAGAGGAAGAAGCAGAGGAAATGATGGAGGTGGAAGAGGAAGAGGAGGAGGAGGAGGAGGAGGGAGAGGAAGAGGTAGAGGAAATGGTGGAGGTGGAAGAGGAAGAAGTAGGGGAAATGGTGGAGCTGGAAGAGGAAGAGGTAGAGGAAATGGTGGAGCTGGAAGAGGAGGAGGGAGAGGAGGAGGAGGAGGAGATGATGATGTTGATGATGATGATGATGATGGAGGATGAAATGATGGAGGTGGAAGAGGAAAAAGATGCTGCAAGCACAGAAGAGGAAGAAGATGCTACAAGCACAGAAGAGGAAGAAGATGAAGAGGAAGAGGAAGAGGAAGAGGAAGAGGATGCTGCAAGCACAAATTCTGTAGACCAAAGCCAGAAAAGCGAGGAACAGATTAAGGATAATGTAGATGAATTTAGAGCCCAGTTGGATGAACTGGGGCTAAGAATTGTGCACATCAGAGGAGATGGCAACTGTTTGTTCAGAGCTTTGTCAGATCAGCTGTATGGTGACCAAGAATCATATGCAGAGTGTCGTGAGAGAGTGGTGGAATACTTGGTTGAACATCCAGAAGAGTTTGCAGGTTTCTTCACTGAAGGAGACGCTGGGAGTTTTGAAGAATATTGTACAAAAATGTCTCAAGATGCAGCATGGGGTGGTAACTTGGAGCTTCAGGCAGCTTCAAAGGTCTTCTGCTTTAATATTCGTGTCTACTGGTTTGATCAAGGACGATTATTAGTTTCTGACATAAACAATTTTAATGATGGAGATGCTGTCTTCTTGTCATATCACAATGGCACCCACTACAATAGCCTGCACACCAAAGATTATGATTCTTCCAAAGATGAAGAGAGAACGGCTTACAAAAGAAAAGGAAAAATGAAGGATTCAGAGGAGCAAGATGATGATTGTACAGGGGATAGTGGAATTAGATCTGTGCTGCAACTGATGGATGGTGATACAACTGATACAACTGTTACAAGAACTAACTTCAACAATGGCTGCAGCCGAGAATGATGAAGGGGTGGTCGATAGCCCACCCAATATGATCAATGATCCCCAAAGAAGTTCAAGAAAGAGAAAAATATACCCAGATGGACAGAAAGACTAGAAGGGTGATGAGGATAAGGGCAAGCCTATTAACGTTGGGAACAATAGGGACAGCAGCAAAGAGGGCCCAGAATAACAATGCTGGAAACCTTCTAACAAATCAACTGGATTCAGAGCACCCATAGAAGATTTGCTGGAAGCTCTTCTTGGTATATAATGGAAGGCAAGACTGATACTATATTTAATTTTGAGCAACTTAATGGTGTATGATACGGTATATTCAAAATTGCTGATGGAGCTCACCTTTCTTGCATTTAAAACAATTCTTGAATATGTTTTCGTTTAAACCTTGAGAATTTGTCAAGATATTCAAATCCCTGTCTGCTCTATATTTAGCAATAAAGGAGTTTCCAATTTGATTTATTCCATTAGATGGAAGATTGAAACATTAAAAGTTGTCTGATGCAGTAGCAATCCGATTGACCAGAGATATTGGTTTTATCTTGAGAATTTCTCCAAGATATTTAACTCCCTGCCGGTTCTATCCAGCAAGAAAAGAGATTTTTCTTTCATTCTTTGAACACATATTTGTTATCCATTCTGATTTAACCAAAGTAGTTTTGGTGCAGTAGCAATCTGATTGACAAGAGATATACTGCAATTTCTCTAAATGTATCCTTCTTGGCTTTGTTTCTTTTGAAGATTCATCTTGATATTTTCTTGATAACTTGCTGATTTAATAAAAAAATTAACTGCCAATGTAGGAAATGATGCTTATATGCAAATGGGTATAGATGAATCTTTTGTGGTCGCTCCTTTTTAATATTATGAGATGTTATTTAACCATCAGAGTTTTTTTCCCTTTCTGAGTGGCTACATGATTTACCTTCATTTAATTTTCATGTTTTGAATTTATCATTAATACAAAATCAATTGATATACATGGCTCTCTTTTCTATTTCTTCACCTTCAAATGATATACATGGCATAAAAAGAATTTACATTAGTTGTTACTGTCATGGCTATCTTTTAAATATGAAAACGTATGAATTGAATAACCTGAAGGAATCTCGTTATAGAGGTTTTTGAATTTTCTTTTCAAAGATGCATAAAACTTTTGGAAATGTTTATTTTTAACGATTAAGTTGAGCGTTTTATTGGGCAATCACCCATTAAATCTTTTAATACAAAGCTATAAATTGTTAAAAAATATTATTTAAATATTAATATTAATTTTGTGTATAACTACTGTGATATCTTACACTTTCAATATATCAAAGATAATACATTGATATGCAAGTGATTCCTTATCTAACTCACTTGACCCTTTATCAATAAAATAAAAATATAATTAATCTAAGTTACATTTTGCACCTTCCATCACTCAAGAACAAATAAACATACAAAAAGGGAAATTCCTGCACAAGGCTGTAATATCTACCTCCAATCATTATTATTTCAAAAAATAAAAATTAATTCAACCTAAACACCATCTTAATCAACTTAGCATCTTCTTTTCAAATTAGAAGTGCTAGTTTCATAACCTTATCAAACCATAGTAATGGAAACAACTCTATGTAACAACTCGCATTCTTTCCCTAAATAAAGCAATCTCTCTATATAATGACAATTTCCTAAACCCAAACCTATTCCTTGAGGGTCATTTGAAAGGCTTTGCCTACATATCTCTCTTTTGGAAATCGGAGGCTCTACAGTTTGCATGTCAAAAAATAGAAATAATTCATTCAAACAATTGGGATGAGATTTATGAGATCTCTTTTAAAACACAATCATTAATTGAGCTTAAGCTTCGAAATTCAATCCATATAATGTTAAGCATATCCCAGATAGATGTTAGTACACTGTCAACAAGAAGTAGGAACATAAAACCACATAGACATCTAGCTCATGCATGCATCACATGTACACATATGGATAAACTCAAGCATATACATAGTGTGACTAGCTCATATACACATCACATGTGTACACATAATGGCTAATTGACAAAAAATGGATGTAACCTTATTGTAGGAATCTTCTCATTTACTTGATTCACTAAAACCTAAGCACTTAATTGAGTTAGAAAGATGAATGTTGGTGTGTCCCATACTACACCATAGGTCCTATTTTTTTCCCTAGTTCACTATTAGTTGTGATGATGAACAAGCATCAATACTATTTGTCATCATCAACAAGGGAATAAGTGCAATAACACACAACATATGAGGCCATTAATAAGATTTATATAGCTTGCTAAGCCTTTTGAGTCAATGGCTCCTAACATCTATAACCTCCATGCTACTAGAGGAAACTGGTTCAACATGACATGGGATAGCTCCTGGCATCTATCACCTACATGATAATGGTGAAAACCAAGAAATCCCTATTGTATCATGGGTAGCTTGTGGCGTCCTTCACCTACATGTTACTGGTGAAAGATGACTAAGTCCTAATATATGATGGTTAGCTCTTGGCATCCATCACTTGCATGCTACTAGTGACAACTAGCTAAATTGTATATGTATTAGACTCAGTTTGACATGTGGGATCATCTTATAGCCAAGTAAATATTTAATCAATATCTTAAGAATTCTCAAACCTTAGATTGCTTGATCTAGTTACATACCACATAGAGTGATCCATTAATTTATGTACACATGCTCCTATAGGTTTTGGAGGTTCAATTATCAACACATAAATAACACATTGAACTCACATGCGTTGGATTTTATTCAATCAAATATAAATAAACAAATACATACTCATAAAGTAAGAAATATCAAGACCATTTTCTCCATTAATTTTCTCATAATTGCAAAAGAAATGTAACTCGAGAAAGGAAGGAAAAGCTCTATAATGGTCAAAATGCTATTATGAATATCAAAGGTCTTTATGGATATAACTAAGAAGACTCTTGTGGTTTTAAATCATGCCTCCATAGATCATCAACTATTTTGAACCCAACATGTTTTTATACATTTGCATCAAAGATAGACCATGATGACCATGCCTCTAAAATTCAATCCAAGATTAGAGTAGATTTTGTAAATCCAAACAAAAGAAACCTCATAGTAGATAATTTTGATGATGATGTATTTCCTTTCATTGGATTAGAACTATATACTAGTGACATATATATATTGGAAAGGTAAGTTCAGAATTGACTAATATAAATTTTAGCCTCAAGTTGAAGCATACTAAAGAGGGAGCATTGATCAATTTTAGGAACAACCCCAAAATATAGATCTATTCCTTAAAAACCTCCCCTATAGACTTGGGTCACAAGGGTATCCTTTTCCCAAGGATAGTATAAATACCTACTTTGAAATAGGATTGAAGTCATATGTGGTTCCACTCACACCTTAATCTCTCAAGGGGCTTACACTATATTTCATAAACCCAAAGCAAAATATCTCAACCATAATCTTCAAAGCTAAAGTTAGAGATTCAATTTTCTCTACTACCATTCTAAGAATATCTATCTATTTAAATAAAAGTTACACAATACCAAATAGCATGAGATACTAAGTCCACCTCTATTGCATACATCTCAATTCTTGCAGACTCAAAGCTACTATTATCAATTCAATAATGTCAAAATAATAGATATCATCATATGTACTAAAAATGTTACTCACTATTCAATAAATTAGTAAAAAAAAACTAAAGAAAATCCAACAAAGGATGCTAAGATCTCAAACTAGACCTTGCCACCATTATTATTCATAACTCAACATAAAAATTCAAAAAATTATAGGGTCATCTCATTAACGCAAAGGCTGGGTTTATTACTTATCAACCATAAATTATCTTTGTTTGGATAGCCATATTATGACATTACGATATAACTCATAATACTTATGAAATTGAAGTAATCATTGGTTCAAATCTTCACATAAACCCATTATGATAAATAGAGAGTCAAATTAGAACTTTACAATCCCCATTTGGATGTCCCACAAGATATGAAATGTCACATTAGTTAAAGCTAACATATATGATAATTATATTATCATCCTATGCTAATAAGCCACATGGTTGTGTATGTATGTATATATGTATATATACATATACATACATACATGCATACATACATACATATATGTACATACACGTATTTATATATATATATATGTACATACATATGTATATATGTACATATACATATACATACACACACACACATATATATATGTTGGTTAACATATTTTTTTCTATCTAATTGAATGTTCTAACTCTATAATTCCCCTCTTCAAGCAAAAGATGTATCAATAGTTGGACAAGTTATCTTTTTCTCCACATAACTTTCCTCTGAATTTTAGAGGTACAACTCCCTCCTACATGATAAAATTTAAATGTTGTAGGGTATGCTTTTAACTAGAAAGTAGGAAAGGTAAGCTCAACATAAAACTAATTTTAAAATAAAGATGAGGTAACAACTCATAAGTAGTTACTTTTTAGACAATTTTTAAGTACACATCTTTAATTAATAGAGATTTATTCTAAAATAGTTATTAGCACACAAACTAAATTACTAACCGGGAAGCTTCTAGGGAAATTCTGACACCCAAATCTCCCTGTAATTCCCATACTACCAACATATAAAATGCATCATTCACCCATCTAAAATGCCTATAGCTATTTTCCAACTAGAGTTGGTAATAATACTCGTACATTAGAGTATTTTCATTAAAATCCCCTTCAATTTACAATCTTGGCCAAGCTCTCATGCTTGTAATGACCTAGAATAAATACGAGGACATATAGAAAAGTTTATTGATTCTAAATTGTGTTATTTGCTTGTGGATATGGTCACTAATAATGTCAAACCAATCAATAAATTGTTGCTCGTGAAAAATAATTATGATGAAAAGTACATCCAAAATTCAAAATTATGAGTATCTTCATTGCCAATTAATATTTGCAACAACATTGTGATGTCACCTATTTCATTTGCAAATTGTGACTTGTTCAAATTCTTGGGTAATTAAAATTTCCCCTTCTTTAGAATTGCCAACCATTGTTTCACTATCATGTTTTAATAGTGGTTTTTCTTTGCTGTGAAATATTGATACAAAACAAAGAAATTCATATCTACATATTCATTTCTATGAGGCAATTTTAACAAAGAAAGAAATGTACCCATATCAAGTATTGCAATGACTATATTATCCTCTGTCTTCACCTCCCTTGTTTAGGGTTCATAGTGATTGATGCATTCTAACACCAAATCTAGGCATTGAACCATGATAAGAAAATTGGTAGCCTACAACAATCTACTTTCTATTAACCTCTAACTAATAGGGGGTCTATTTTCCCCATTCATCTTTTCCCAAAAATATTTCAAGTTGAGATGCTTTAGCTTGGTGTCTCCAATTTTGGGTAGTGAGCTCTCCAAACTAGAAAGGTGCTCATATCCAAGATATTTATACTTCATCTTTTCCAAAATAATATCATAAGATACCTTAACTAATTTTCTTGACAAATAGATGACTATATCCAAAGGAATTTTAATTTTGAGCAAAGAATTGTGTATTTCACAATTATTCATGAAAATTCCCTTTCTTGACATGAACTCTTCTTTAAAAAAAGGCTAATGGAGGAATTATGTAGCTTTAATTATGGTCAAGGAAGATTTTGTACCACAAATCCCAAAGCACATAGATTGAAACAACAAATTGCAAGTAGATTTGAGAAGAACTAGAGATTGTGCACCCATCATAAAAAGTTAGATCTAACATGCAGAGGAGGACATAGACGCCTAAGGGCATATGGGTCCCTAATAGGGGATCCTAAAATTAATTGTATAGTCCTTTGATGCTAGATCTAGCTTTCTATTTTTTGGTTGCAGATTTATCGGAATGTCGTTAGGTAACTCTATAGTTGGGTTTTTGTGGCTTAACAACTTTTAGGGCTTTAAATGCAATAATTGACAATTTTACTTCAATTATTCTTCAATCCTCTTCAAACTTATAACCTGCATATTCAAAGAGAGAAAATGTTGGTCCATTTAGGGGCTTTCCTAAATCAAACCTTGTATAAGTGTTTCCAATTCCACAATGGAAATTCCAATAATAGAAATGATAATTGAAAGGAAGGAATGATGAAATCACAAAGTGCTACAACTCACCACCCTCCAATGGTTTTGTTGAAGGATTGAAGTCATGCACATCACCTCAAGGATTTGGATCTTGCTTGCTTGAATGCTTTGGAGATATACAACAAGGTTTAGCCTTCACAAAACATGAACACACATAAAATTTGACATGATCTTGGATCTTGAATTTCTGCAATAATGCTCTGAAATGTTGCTCTTGACTTGCTCTTGATCATAATTTTTCTAATATTTTTCTTGTTAATTCTTGTTAGATTTGAAATGATACAATGACTAGGCAGTTATATGCAATTGTTCTAATTTCCTAAAAAAATAGATCCCAAAATTTGACACTTGAAATTTGAATTTTGAATGTTAAAATACCGCCAACAACATATTGAAAATTGGTCCCTGACAAGATAGGGGGACCCATATGCCCATGGGTATATGGTTCTTGACCCTATCTTCCATGAATTTCACTATCAAGATCAAAACATTAATTGTTTGCATTTATTCAATGCTTGCAATCCTTCAAAAAATGGTAAAAATAGGATTTGGAATGCATAATTTAGGAAATTAGGGACTTAATTAGGCTCAATAAATAAAGGGGGACAAAACATAATGTGAAATTGTTAAGGATGACAATTCTTGACACTACACATATACATATATACACACACATACGCATACACACACATACACATACACATACACATAAGCACACACACACATTTTTTAGAAGGACAAGTTATTTTTTTCTCCACATAACTTTCCTCCAAATTTTAGAGGTACAACTCTATCCTACATGATAAAATTTAAATTTTGTAGGGTATGCTTTTAACCAAAAGGTAAGAAAGGTAAACTCGAGACAAAACTAATTTTAAAAGAAAGAAGAGGTAACAAGTTCTCACAGGTAGTTACTTTTTAGACAATTTTAAGTACATGTCTTTAATTAATAGATATTCATTCTAAAATGGTTATTTGCACACAAACTAAATTACTAATTGGGCAGTTTCTAGGGAAATTAAGACACCTAAATCTCCTTGTAATTGCCATAATACCAACATACAAAATGCATCATTGACCTGCCTAAAATTCCTATAGCTATTTTCCAATTGGATTTGGTTTAATTATACTCATAGATTGGAGTATCTTCATTAAAATCTCCTTTAGTTTGCAATCTCGACCAAGCAATCATGATTGTAATGGCCTATAATAAATATGAGGACATATAAAAATGTTTGACTTTGAATTGTGTTATTTTCTTGTGGATATAGCCACTTATAATGTTGGACCAAATAATAACTGTTGCTTGTGGAAAATAATTATGATGAAAAAGTACATCCAAACTTCAAAATTATGAGCATATTCATTGCCAATTAATCTTTGTAACAACACTATGATGTCACCTATTTCATTTGCAAAATGTGACCTTCAAATTATTGGGAAAAAATAAAATTTAACCTTCTTCAAAATTTCCAACCATTGTTATCGTTTTAATAGTGGTTTTTCTTTGTTGTGAAATGTTGATACGAAACAAAGATGTTCATATCTACATACATTTTTATGAGTCAATTTTAGCAAAGAATGAAACGTATCCATATAATGTTTTCTAATGACTCTATTATCCTCTGTCTTCACCTCCATTATCTAGGGATCATAATGATTGATGCATTATAACACCAAATCTAGGCATTGAACCATGACAAGTGTAGTGTAGGAAAATGTATCCTTCTACATTTTCACACTTGTTTGGGCCCTTGTGAACTAAATGGACTTAATTGTGCCTTGTTTAGTGTGTTGTAAAGTTTTTTCTTACACTTTCACACTAATCTAGGGTTTTATTAATTAATTAGATTCTTCATGCTTTATTTGGACTTATTTTGCATCCACAAGCCTTAATTAATGCATATTTCTAAGGATAATCCCAAAATTTACCAATATCCAATCATGATTCATGTGTTTTTGGATTGTATGGCCCAGATTTGGTGATCTAGGACTCATACGCCACCTTGGGCATTTGGGTCCCACCTAGGTTTTGGGACCCCAATCTAAAATTCACATTAATCTAAACATTTCTTGAAAAATGTGACCCAAGCTTAGCCTAATGGAACTCATACGCCACAATTTCCATATGAGTCCCACTTAGCTTATACCTAAATTAAATTCAAATTATTGGCAGGATTTTATTCTCCTAGATTTGATGTTGACTTGTAATGTTGTAATTTTGAGAAATTTGGCATAAACAAGTATATATACAAGGTTATTTCACTCATTTTCACCTAATTATACTTTCATGAGAGCATTCCTAATAGAAAATTGAAGTTCACAAGAGCATACAAGTATTTAAAAGAGCATTCAAGGGCATTCAAGAGTTTATTATCAAGTGTTTTAGAGCATCATTCATGTATCAAGCACCATGTGAAAGTCATCGTGCATCATGTTTGTTTTTGAGCTAACATTTGTGAAGTAGGATTTTATGATCTTCAAGAAAACATTCAAATCAAGATCCATATCATTCAAGAAAGATTCAATATCTACATCCATTGTTTCCATTACATACAAGATTGAAGCCTTAAATTGTTCCTAGGGTTTGGTGAGTTGCAACATATCATTTTGTTCATTCATCATTCCTCCTTTCTATTTCATTTCATTTCAAGGTTTGATTACCAAAACAGGGTTTGACCAAGGAAAACCCCTATCCACTAACAAAACAACATTTTTCCCTCTCTTTAATGTGTGATTTCCAAATCTAGGTTGAAGATACATTCGAGAGCAAGATTGGAAAGAAGTTGTCAAGTTTGCAAAGTTGTCAAAGTTGTCACCTTGTTTAGAAGATCATTAAAAGGAACCTATAGAGAGAAATTTAGCATTTCAAATATGAAAATTAGATTGAGGAAGAAGAGCATAGATTGAAGAGAAGATTCAAACTTTGAACTTTTGAAAAAGGTAAGTAGGATTGATATGCCACTTCTAGCGTATGAGTCCTAGTATAATGATTTTTCCATATTTTAGGAGTTCCAGACTTGTCACTGCTAGAATTATGTTCCTTCCTAGAAACCCTAGTATAAGACTAAATCACCTAGCCTGACGTATGAGTCCCATTGTGCATTAAATTCAACATTTTTAGCATTTCAGACCTTGTTCCAAGCTTTTACAAATTTTTGGGTGCACCTCTCTCATTTCTTAGTTTATTGTTCTGATTTGCATTTATTTCTAGGTTGTTCATTTGAGTTTTACATGGCATCAGGTGTAAGGAAAGCAGAGGTGCGGAAACACTTTCCTAATGTCAAATCCACAGGGAAGAATACAATGCAGGGCTTTTAATTTTCAAATTACCAACCAATTAAGACACACACAAAGATTAACAGAAATAGAATAAAAACACATAGACAAATTGAACACCAGATTTACGTGGGAAAACCCTATTGGGAAAAAACCCACCGCACCAAGCTGAATCTTTTTGTATTACAGTAACGAAAATTACATACAATCAGAAAGACAACTTTCTGGTGTTAGTCACAATAGCTTCACTGTTCAATCTCTTTCACAAGAAATGCTCTCAACAACTCGAAAGAATCATATCAGAATTCTTATCAAATTCTGATTTTTATCCTCTTGTTGATCCTTATCCGCCAATGCCCCATTGAAGAAAGTTTCCATGCCTTTTTAGATTTTTCCTTGCATGCAGTTTTTCTCCAACATTGCAACTGATGCAAAAAACCAACCATCATCTGTTTGAAATCCACTTGCTTTGATTGGTCCAGCGGGATGCCACATAGGATGGTCAATTTGGTCAAGGGCGTTCAACTTTGTTGGCATATCGGTGAGACACTAACAGTGTCTCCCCGATGCCACAAAGTAATCACTTTGATATCGGCTTAAGTCTCCAACAGTTGGCAAGACAACATAACGAGTGTCACATGTCATACCGAAACCATCGATTTCCATTTCGTTCCTATTGGCAAGAGTTTCCCTTATCGGCGAGACTCATATCAAATGTACACAAGTCATATCAAACTCAAAGAAACCATCGGCAAGACTTCCATATATCGCCAAGACCTTATGTCAAAATCTTCAAGTCATGTCGTCGTGTGTTTTCCATTCGGCAAGACATACCGATCTTCGCCAACACCTCTCACCAAGTCTTTATGTTACATCGATGAGCATTTGTTGTCGGCAAGACCTTTCAACTTCATTGCGACCTATCATCGAGTTCCATCATGTCTCACCGAGTCGGTGAGATTGCTCTTCATCATTGGGACCTTTCATCGAGCACCACCAAGTCTTACCAAGTCGGCAAGACTTATGCCCTTCGCCAAGACGTTTCTTCGAGCGCCCAAAGCTATCCCGAAGACTGTCGACGTGACACTTCGTTCTTGCCAAGACTTTCCACTGACCACTTCGTGTTACATCGAAGTCATACTATTATCGGCAAGACTCATGTCTTTTGCCATGACCTT
>VDFB02254296.1:0-46824 GCA_007258455.2 Sequoia sempervirens | reverse complement strand
AAAACATATTCATAGCTAACGAATCTTTTCTCAAAAATCTTTGCAAACTTTTTCAAAAATTGCATTTTCAACAAGACCCCCTAGCAGAACATGTTTCCTTCATCATGGGTTCGCAAAGAAAGAACTTGAAAAAATTTCCTTTGAGGTGGGAGCAGCTTTTCCTGTGGGAGAAGCCTTGACCTTCCCCTCGCGAGGGGGCATTTTCTTCCTTTCAAATTCCTTGATGAAGTGAACATCTTTCGAAAGGATTCCTTGATGGTGAATTGATTTGCAAAAAAACATTCTTGCACTTTCAAATAGCGCGTCCCTTGAGTGGACCCCCCTTATTTTGAAGGGTTCCTGAGGGACCCCTTTGAAAGCTTTACAATTTTTTTGACTGTCTGCATGACTGTCTACTTGTTTTCCTGTCTGACTGATTTTTGTTTTCTAACACATTTTTATCTATGGATTAACATGTTGCTTTGTAGGTGCACCTGTGAAGCTTCTTTCAATTTGACTATGTGGAGTCCCCTTTCATTGGGCTTCCTTCATGAGAGAGTACTTGGGGGACTGCCTTCTTTGCAGGTCTGAGGGCCTGTGAAGTGCTTGCATCCTATGGAATTTGTCCATCATTGGTCTATGGGCCTTTAGTGTACTTTGTGCAACTTTGTAGTTTTGCGGAGCTACGGAGTCCTTTTGTTTGAACCTCCTCAAGAGAGAGTACCTTTGGATTCCTTTTCCCGCCCTGTGCTTTCGAGTTCACCAAATTATGGTCTACTTCCTCAACAGTTCAGGTATACTTTTCTAACTCTTTTATCTACTTTACTGAACACTCATCAATACTCGTGCTCGCTAAAGTGGGGGAAAAATGTATAGGATCGAATTTGCACCCCTTGTGTAAATTCCCCTTTTGCATACCCTCACCTTAGAAAATCAAACCCAAAGATGAAATTCCACATCACTTACCTACCTTCCATCCACTTAGCGCGTGTTTTGTGTGTCAGTGGGGGAATTTTTTTCAAGGACGCGAGTGCAACGCACTGCCATCCCTGATAGATTTTTTCCTCTGGAGTTTGCAGGGACGTTACACTCCTCATTGTGGACAAATTTTAATGCCTTTGTGCGACCAAACGACTTGAAAATGGCTCCTTCTCTTCCATTTTTGTCTACAAATGCATCCATTTCACTATCACTTCATCCTCTACACACTCATTCATTCGTTCTTCCAAGATCTCCTAGAAATTTATCACATTCTCTCAAGCATTTTCACAACTCCATTGAGCATTACAACAAGCAAGCTTGTTACTCCATCAATTCCATCTGTGTATGTGTGGTTCTACCATAGGAGTTGTGAGTTTGGAGTCTTGCAAGACCTCCCTTCATCACTATTGCAGTCGTGTCAAATTTTTCAAGCTCGTTACTTGCATTCTCCTTTCATTGATTGTGAGATCCTTTGGGTGGAGGTGGTATCATTTCATTTTCCTTTTGTGGTTTGATAGAGTAGTGTAGCATTTTTCGTAGTGTTCAATACTCTTTTTTCTTCTTTCCTTTATTGTACTTTCTACTTCATGGCTTTTTTGGTTGTCTCTGGAGGTGGAAACACCAAAGTGGGGATTTGACTGAGGAAAACCCCTATACATCCCAACATTTTTCCCTCTCTTGCTTGTGTGTAGGTGAATTTGTGCATGGAGCTCGTTGGAAAACTAGAGCTTTAGTGAGTTGAAATTTGTCACCCTTGTCTTCGTCTACGTACTTTATCTCTATGCAATTACTTTTCGTACTTCATAATTTTGTTTATTTTATTAAAACTAGTTAGCTAGGTAGTTAGTAGGTTCTTTGGTATTTTACACTACATTTCACATTTTCTGGCCGTATGGACTCTAGTGCACTAGAAACACGCCAGTGGGTTTCGCTATCTTCCCAGACCCATGTTGTCGTCCTCAGATAGAGAGTTGTCTGAGGTACAGTCTAAACTCCAGAAGTCGGCTCATCTAGCCCCATTTATACTTTTGGATCCGTAGAGTGACATAAGAACTTGAGAGTGCTCTTCATTCTCGATTCTTATATTAAACACCCATTAGCTTGAGGTAAGGCAGCCCTTCGCTCTCAGCTCTCTATGACCTAGAGCCTTGGTGTGGTTGGTCTCCCTCTCTTATAGTATTCATCCCACAAGGATAGCCTAAATCTCCCACAATCCAAAGTACAAATATACCTCCTTGGGAGAACCCATGGAATTGGTCTTCCATAAACTGATCTCCGAAAACATGAAAAACTTTCTTAACACTAAAATATTCCATAAAAACCAACCTAAGTCTAAATGGTATAAATACAATGAATATTGTGAATATTGTGAATACCATCACATAAAAGAGCATTCCATTGCTAAATGTATGAATCTCACCAGCTCCATTGAAGATCTCATTGATCATGGTGAGATCGAAGTAGAAGGGAACTCATTCTCCTCACCAATTGAGCAACTGGGAATATACCAAAACCCTCTTCCCGTGCATGATCAATACCAACATTTAACATATAACAAGGTCATTCTAATAATAACTACACCCATAATGTTAAATTGAAGAAATCATCCACCTCTTATGACTCCATCAAGGGTCATATTGATGAAGTTTCTCCACAAGTTGTTAATATCAAAATAAAATAAAATTATATTGTCACCACTAGGCATGGTAGGGTTACCATTCAATGAGATTCATCATCCTTTACGTAGGCCACCTAATACAATATCCTAGAGAATATTAGGAAAATTCTAGCATAAATATCTATCATGGTGATTCTCTAAACATCTAATATTCATAGCGAGATATTGGAACACACCTTACAAGAGTTGCAAGTCCCTAACAACATCAAACTAACCAATTCCAATCCTTAGTGAGACAATCATTAAATTTCTACCAACTCATATTTTTCCAAAATGGTATGCCTCCCATTGACCCCCTCTCATAATAAAGGCCTCCATATTGAAGTCATCATTAATATATGTAAGGTTAAAAGAGTCTTGATAGATAATATATCTAAATTACATCTATGTACCTTATAGATGGTCAAAAAATTGGAATATTTTGAATTATTCCTTGCAACCAAAAATAATAATCATTAAGGCATACAATAATCTAGAATGTGTCACATCTCAATTTTGCTTGCATAAACTTTATTTGATAATAAATGGAATTGGATGAGATCATTGGACCATATGTGTTTGAAGCATATATTAATTTGTTTTCGTGGATGATAAATTAGATGTTATCTTTAATGCATGCTAATGTGGTCAAAATAATGATGAATTATTATGATGTGAATATTTCGATTATTGATTATGGTTTTATGAGCTAACCTATTGACA
The DNA here is from genome assembly GCA_007258455.2 of Sequoia sempervirens. Taxonomy (NCBI): domain Eukaryota; kingdom Viridiplantae; phylum Streptophyta; class Pinopsida; order Cupressales; family Cupressaceae; genus Sequoia; species Sequoia sempervirens. The sequence continues at coordinate 43,484 of VDFB02254296.1, read as the reverse complement.
AGATATTGAGTGAAAATGGGTGTAGGAACAAGTTGAAGGTGGGAACATGGCTAAGGTAGAGATGACCTAGCTACCCAATAATAGTCAGCATGATGGGAATCCTATGCACACTCACGTAGTTGCATTCATCCTACATTGTGAATGGTTATGTTATGCATAGTGTTATCATCAGTTCACCATTACCTATTGTGTGTTATGATTTAAATAACGATTGTCTTATGGTAGTTTTATTTGTGAAAATTAACTTAATTGAGCAAATAAAGAATTTATTTTCAAATGTTTGGTAATGATAAATCTCATAATTTATATTTATTTATATATTTAAATATAATAATGATATCATTATTTATGTCTATGAATATATAAATAGTTTACTATTAAAAAGAAAACAAAAATTGAATTGAATAAGTTTTAAATTCAAATGATCTGCATAATAAACTATTAAAAAGAAAAAGAAAAAATAAAATAAAATAAGTTTTAAATTTAAATGATCTGCATGATGGAGCATGTGATTCTGGAATGAGGAGGAAAGTTCAATTCTAAAAATAAAAGAGATACTCCAATTGGAGTTGAACACTTGCATGGAAATAAGGAAAAAAAACCATTAAAAGAGAGTTCAACGAAGAGGAAGGGTGGTGATTTTTTTATCATTACCGGTAGTGACTGAGGATCAGGGGCATCATAGGATCTAATCATAGTGGAGGAGTTAGCACACAACATGAGAGCAAAGTTGAGGAGTTCGCATGCAGAGTAGGAGACCAGGTAAATCTGCAAGTATAAATGATGAATGGTATTGTTATTGTATCATGGTGTTTGAAGGAAATTATTGTTTGTATCATAGAATGTATTGTCCTAGTTGTGCATACATAACAAAAATTGTGTCAACCTTAACACCTCAATATATGGCATCAATTTGCCTGTAACTTTTTATGGAAATTGAATATATGTTTATGTACCTCTGTTATGCATGGACTTACATACTAGATTGATTAAGATATTTGGCTGCCATATATGTGTAAATACCATCATATAGATTCACCTGTAACACTTGAAACCATAAAATCAACCATATTTTTATAAATATTCATGGCTATTTTAAGAACCTGCACATTGATTATTACATATAATTCAGAAATATCAACTATACATATTGATTTTAATATATATGGTATGAGTTTATCATACTCGGATTAATGAATAGTTCATGATTGTAACCATATATGGATTCTCTGTTGATGTTAGATAACTGTGAAGCGTCTTTTCCTTGATCATTTTGATTTTTGGCTTGTATATGTTTTCGGCTTCAGATGTGCTCACGCTCGAGTAAAGTTATCAAAAAGGTGCACAATACGCCATGTGGTGGTTGTGGAGATTTCATTCTTCGCATTCCTTTTGGGAGAGAGTTAGGACATGTGTCAACTCATCAAATATTTTCTCAAGGAGCTATATTCATGAGCTTAAGAGTTTATGCCTGTTTGACACGTCATCTCTTTGTTGTGGTAGTTTGCACTTCTTATGAAGCGATATCTTTTGGGAGTTTGTTGGAGCTTGCTAGCCTTTTTCTTTTTTGTGTTTTCAGGATGGAAGCTTCGAGTCAGTGTCGTTGGATGACGTGACTGGTCAACTAGACCTTTTTCTAGGCTATTTTCTAGGATTTTATCATTTAAAGACAACCATCATTGCTAAATATCTAAAGATCATTAATGCGACAATTGAGAATTGATGAGAAAAGATTATTGTGACCTAACTAAAGATCTATGATCAGATTGTGTGCTAACAAATGCCAACATTTGGCAGCAATTACTTTTGTGTTGTGGTGGTGGTTTCTTCTTTTTGCAGCTATAAATGAGAGGCGGCGACACAATGAAGGGTTGGATTCCAAGTTTCAGTTTCCTTTGTTGAGGAAAAGTTTCTTTAGTTTTCTTAAGTTATAGAACTATTTTCAGAAGTAAAAGTTGTAGAATTGCTTTTCTCTAGCATGTTATTTCTTTTAAAGCTCAAACTATTGTCGAATTGGCATCTAACCTTTGTTTTAAAGATCATTTGATATTTAAAGCATGAAGTATTAAGAAGAAATCTTTGAGACTATGCATGTATGGCCTTTATCAAGATTATTTTCTTTATGCTTTCATTCTGAATGAAACACTGTGTCAAGCTGAATTTGAATAGTTTAAGTTGATTTCCATGTTGTATGCTTATATGGTAGGATAATAACTTGTGAAAATTGGATTATGTCAGTGGACTTCTTAGTTTTTATGAAGGGTTGTTGTTTTGTTATATTGTGTTGTATTAGGAGAGAGAGTTTATGCAATTTTTGAACGTTCTTTTGTTAACCTTAGAAATATTTATGTTTGATCAAACCTTAATGAACACTGTCTGCAGGAAGATTTGAAAGTTTGCACTGTGCTTGTTGTTAACCTTTGTTTTTAGTTCTCTTCCCAACAATGAAGAGTTATGGCTTTCTGTGTCTAAATATATCACTCATAGGAAATATTTGGTTTGAAATATTGTAAAAGCTTTGGCATATCATCATTTTTATGTTTTATGTTTACATTTATTTATACCCTTTTCTCCAAAACCTAGAGAAGAGACGACTTTCTATAAAAATCTCAGAGGTATTTAGTGAGGCGCAAATCAATCCCCCACTTGTTGAATTTCCCATAAGACTATTGGAGAGGTGCAAGCTTTGATGATCAACAGTTCTTTTTTTAGCATGCTCGGTGGGACATGAAGTTCTTCGAACACCTGATTAGAAGTCAAAAATATTTCTTAAATAAGGCTAAGGAAAGAAACTGGAAGTTTCATGCCCAGAATCCAAACAAGAGCATCTTCAAGAGGCCGTTTCCAGTACTCCCAGTTACCTACCTCAGTACCTAGAGAAGAAGACTTACAGGCTCTGTATCACTTGTAAGGAGCAATAGAGTAAGAAGAGCCCAATATCCAAAGCCTTATCTACTCCACCCAAAGGCTCAACCTTTCAAATCAAAATACTTGTATACCCGGTTCATAGGAATCTCTTCTCTATGGCTCATGTAGTTTCCCCTACTCCTAGAAATTTCATAACCTAGGATAGTGGTAGTCCGCTACAACCACCCACACCCCTAGATGTATGGCATGCCATACCCGCTAATGCTCTTAAGGCTATTCCAAAAAATTTCAGAGAAGATTTTAAAACCCCCTCCAAACGCCTTGAAGATATAGCGGAGGTATGTAGAGTACATAACATAGCGAAAAAAAATATTGCCCTTAGGTTGTTAGCTACCTCTTTCAAAGGAAAGGCCCAAGATTGGTATCGATCTTTGGCCTCAGGTTCTATCATTTCCTTGGATCAACTCAGAGAAAGGATGTTCGAGCACTTCTTAGAGAAAGGAGATCATTCGCCGTTGCTACATCAATTGATCATCATCAAAAGAGCCCCCCAAGAGGCCATGAATGACTTTAACACCAGGTTCCACAAAACCTAGAAAAGAATCCATGTGACTGCTCAACCCCCGGCCATGATGGAATTTATGTTCTACTTGAAGGCTCTCAATTCAGACATCGTAGTTGTGATAACCGCCATGGGAGGAGATATCTTTCCCGACGCATACGACTTGGCTGTATGCATGAAAAATAGTCTAATTGACGTCGAGAAGCTTCTGCCATGACCTTTGATGCTTGTATTTGTAGAAATATCTAGTGGTCCTTGGGAAGTAGCTACTCCAAGAACTTTTTCTACACAACTGACATTGGCTATGCCACAATCCATGTACATGTATCATACTACTTAGACAAGCACATTGGGCTCTTCCTCTATAGCAGCGAACATCAGCAACATGAAGAATCTCATGCTAACTTTTTCTAATGAATTGGTTATTATCAAACAACAATAAGTAGCACCTCTAAAGCAGACCACGTAAGCCTATGGCAGAGGAAAGCCATCTTATTAGAAAAATACATACCAAGGATCCTCCAGAGGAGAAGGTCAATAGACAGCATCTACAAACTAGATAGTTTCGGTCACCATGCCGCTACAAACAGTCAAAGACAGCTTGAGTAAAGAGTTAATTCCAAGCCAGGACAATTTGGCAGAAGACGAGAATGTATGGTGCTTCCCATGCAACAATAGGCATATGCCCTGAAATTGTCTGAGGGGGAATATGCAACAGAAGATAGCGAAACAAATATACAAGGGCACACTCCTGAATGCGGATGAATATGAGTCCTCTGAAATGGAAAATGCTTATTTCAGAGCACAAATGCAAGGAATGTCCTTGGAGCAAGAGTTGGATATTGTGCTCAACCAAGTGCTATTTTCATGGATGGAAGAAGAAGATGTGGTGTTCGCAAATGAAGCTCCAACTACTAGTACTCCATAAGTATAGTTGGATTACAACACAAGATCCAAAAGAAGGCTCACAAGAGAATACATGTAGCAAGCTTTGCTACGTCGTTGGCCACGTCAACCTTCACTACAAGAAAAGCAAGCTTTGTTTCCCACCATCTGACTTACTCCGTAGCCACACACTTTGTCGTTGCTTGAGAAGGAGATGAACCAGACACCGAGCCCAATCATGACAAAATGTTTTCTTTCAAAAATGAGAGAAATACCACCATTCAAGCCCAAGACCCAACCAATCGAAACACTCAATGTGGTGGAATAATTGAAGAAGATGCATGTCAATGTATCTCTATGGGACATCATATCTATCCTTGAACAAAAGAAATTGCTTTGGGAAGCATTAAAGCAAGAAGAACGAATATCACAAATGAACGTGACTCCATCGTGTGGTAAAAGTGGAGACAAAGGATTTGCATCGTCCCCTCAAGCTCTGAAAGCAGCAGTTTATGCGAATGATGTGGACAATGCAAAAGAGAAAGAGGTAAGTAGGCCAAAGCCCACACCTTTTTTTTAACACTTATTGTGGGAGATAAGCTTTTTCATAATAACATGATTGATTTGGAGGCTAGCACAACGGTCATTCCTAAACAAGCGGTTGATGCCTTGAAACTCAATTATGAGCCCCTTGAGAAAGGAATCATGCAATTAGATGGGAAGAAGGTTCTGACAATTGGTCGGATAAAAGATCTATCTTTGACCCTCTTCTCATGTCCAAGCCAAACAGTCACACAAGAAATAGTAGTGATAGACATTCCCCCAGTCCTCGCAATGTGTCTTTCAAGAGATTTCATGGCAAATCTTGGTGGATACTTAGCACCCGATTGGTCCCACTTGATATTGAGAACCAAGCACGGGGAGAATATGAATATTCTATATAGATCCTTGCATCCCGAACACATAGTGAACAATGTAGTCTTATGCTTTGAAGCAACACATACCTCTTTCTCACAACAGGAGAGATATTGTGTAGAGATGTTGGAAGATGAAGAAGACACAAGTGATCGGACTCCCGAGGAAGAGGTGTTACTAAGCCAATTCATTGACTCTTACCCATTCAAAAACTTTCATGCAACAGGGCTAGGAACCTATGTGATTTTTGATGATGATCAAGTCTTTCCAAAATTGATGAAGGATCAAGAGGAATATGATGATCCAAGTGATAATCATCTATGGACCATGTATTTTGATGGCGCCAAGTGTAAAGCTGGTTCTAGAGCAGGTGTCTGACTAGTGTCTCCAACAGGATCAGATACCCTCAAAGCTTACCATTTTTAGTTCTCATGCTCGAACAATGATGAATATGAGGCCTTGGTCCATGTTTTGATCCTTGCAGAATGGATGGGTGTAAAGAGAATACAAGCTTTCAGAGATTCAAAGTTAGTGGTGAGCCAGGTCCGTGGGCAAGCGACTGCAAAAAACACAAGAATGAAGTTGTATAGACATTAGATTTGGGACCTGATTGAGATCTTTGAAGCCTTCAACATACAAGTTATTCCCCCATCTCAAAATAGTGTCATCGATCAGATGGCTTCTATCGGTTTGCAATTTGAACCAATTTTTTATTCAACCAAGCAGAATGTGTTGCAAGTCATCGTCTGACCCTTAATCCCCGACAACGATCAAAACTAGCAAGTTTTTGATGATGACATTCATATTGTTTCCTTCATACAGAAATCAAGAACAACTTCCGACTATTCACCACTAGGAGCATAATTTCTCGAAAAATAGGTTATCCAGTTAAAAGGGAATAAGCTTCCTTGAGGATTAATTTCCCTTGAAAATCTCTTTAATTGTGAAGACACAAGAAATGACAAGCAAAGGTTCACTGCGGACACTAGGGACTATGAAAAGCTTGATGTTGGAAAGTTAAAGGTTGGAAGGGAAGTTCCCCACAAAGACAAGAAAATAATAAAGGATATATGTTTCAAATATGATGGATTCATTGCCTGGACCTATGATGATCTTAGAGGGTATGACCCGGGCATAATTCAGCATACCATTGACTTGGTGGAAGGAGCTAAACCCATCCGAAAAAAGCAAAGGCCAATCAATCTGAAGGTCAAGGCGTTGATGGTGAAGGAGCTCACCAAATTGATCGAGTCAAGAATCATATATTTGATCAAGCATTCCACCTGGGTGTCAAATATGGTACCAGTCTGGAAAAAGAATGGTGATATTAAGCTTTGTGTCAATTTTTGAGATTTGAATAAATCCTCGCTAAAAGACCACTACCCTTTGTCATCAATGGAGCAGATCCTACAGACTGTGGCCGGATCAGAGATGTTCTCTTTACTATATGGTTTCTCAGGCTACAATCAAGTATATGTAAAGGAAGTTGACCAACATAAGATAATGTTTACCGCTAAGTAGGGAATGTTTGCATACTCAAAAATGTCATTCAAAATTTCAAATGTTGGTGCGACATTTCAACGAGCAATGGATACTACTTTCAAGGGATTAGTCAACCTGATTATCTTAATATATCTGGATGACCTAACAGTCTTTTCAAAGTCAAAATATGATCACTTTGATCATCTAGAGAAGGTTTTCTAGAAATGTCAACAGTTTGGGATTTCTTTGAATCCCAAAAAAATTGTTTTCAGAGTACCTCAAGGTAAGCTACTTGGTTTTGTAGTGTCAAAGGAGGGAATAGAAATAGACCCCAAAAAGGTGAGATCTATAATGGAATTACCCCTGCCAGTAAATCAAAAGGGACTGCAATTTTTTCTATGGAAGATCAACTTTGTCAGCAAATTCATATCAGATTTCATAGGCATTGCGAGACCAATTACGCTGATGCTTAAGAAGAACTTGATTTTCAAATGGACCCCCATGGGAAAAACAACTTTTGAGCAGATAAAGATGGACATCTTTGTTACTTCGATATTGGCTAACTCTAACTTTTCCAAGGATTTTCTACTCTGTGTACAGTGGCCAACATAGTATAGCTTCAGTGCTCACTCAAAAGGATGAGGGGAATAATGGAAAGCATCCCATCACATTTCACTCAAGAACCCTAAAAGGTTATGAGGCTAGGTATAATTTTGTAAAAAAATAGGCTTTTGCATTGTTAAGAGCTTAAAGAAGTTCTGACACTTGGTGTCGACCAATAAGATCACTATTCTCGTTGCACATCCCAGTGTGTGGGAGTATATCACAGAAGGTGAGATAACTGAAAAGAGGGTGAATTGGATCACCAAGATCCTAGAGTATGATGTGGACATTAGACCAACCAAGATAGTTCAGGGAAGAGGTCTGTGTGAATACATTGCACAGGAATCAAGTTTTGTACCTAAAAGGGAGACCGATAGGTTTACTCGAACCAATTCAAGTCTAACGAATCTTGGGTGGTGGATCAGACACAGTATATGCAAAAGGGGTACTACCCGACTAGCCTTCCATCCCATAAAAGGTGATACTACCGATTGCAAGGCACTACGTATGTGTTAATTGAAGGTGTATTATTTAAGAGAAATTATGATGGTGTCCTTCTTCGATGTTTAGACAAGCTGCAGGTGGAAAGATTTCTCAATGAATTTCATTACAGTCCTGAGGGTGGACATTTCTTCACCAAGACTACTGCCTTGAAGATAATGTGTGTGGGATATTATTGGTCCTCTATGTTTTCTGAAGCACATCATCTGGTGCAAAAGTGTACTCAGTACCAATTCTTTGTTGGCAAAATAAAGAATGTTACCTTGCCCCTGAGTCTAATTATTACTGAGGAACCCTTTGCACAATGGGGTTTGGATTTTTTCAGAATGATAAATCCTATTTCCAGCACTGGCCACAAGTGGATCCTTATGGCGACCGACTACTTCACAAGGTGGAGAGAGGCCATAGCCCTAAAAAATGCCACAGAGGGTGAAATTATCAATTTCCTTGAAGAACTGGTAGCTAGATTTGGCTCACCCAAAACCATCATATCTGACAATGCTCAAGCCTTTGTAGGTTCGGGGATGTTGGATTTTGCTATCAAACATGGGATTTTCCTTAAAACTTCATCGAACTACTACCCACAAGGAAATGGGTTAGCGGAGTTGACCAAAAAAAACCTAATTAGGTTAATCAAACGTATTGGGTCAGAACGACAAAGGGATTGGCATAAGCACCTACGATCTGCTTTGTGGGTGGATCAGGTCACTCCCAAACAAATCCTGAAGACCTACCCTTATGAACCGATGTATGGAAAAGAGGTAGTGTTGCCCATTTCCATAGAAATTATTGCCTTACAACTATTGAAAGCCCTGGAAATTGAAGAAAGTGGCAAAATGGAAGTACGGTTAGCGGAATTCCTCAAACTAGAGGAAGAAAGAGAAAAATCTTATGGAGCCATGATTGACCATCAACAGATAGTAAAGCAATGGTTCGACAAAAAGACCTCTAACCTAGATCAGGTCACTCCCAAACAAATCCTGAAGACCTACCCTTATGAACCGATGTATGGAAAAGAGGTAGTGTTGCCCATTTCCATATAAATTATTGCCTTACAACTATTGAAAGCCCTGGAAATTGAAGAAAGTGGCAAAATGGAAGTATGGTTAGCGGAATTCCTCAAACTAGAGGAAGAAAGAGAAAAATCTTATGGAGCCATGATTGACCATCAACAAATAGTAAAGAAATGGTTCGACAAAAAGACCTCTAACCTAGAATTCAGAGAAGGGATCCTAGTGCTAAAGTACGATGAACGTACTACAAAACCAAGGCAACACACAAAATTTGAAGCTCTATGGAAGAGACCCTTCTGAATCAGCACGTGCAAGGAAAATAATGTGTACGAACTTGAAGATATGGAAGGTAATGCTTTAGATATACCGATGAACGATATTTATCTGAAACTCTTCCATTAAAATACGCAGTTCTTTAAAAAAATTAACAATTATGTACCATATGTAAAAATTTATGTAAATACATTCAAAATTTTGAGAATAAGCCATTAAATAACACAGAAGAAGCAAAAAGTTTGTATTATATTATATTCATCAAAAATTTACAATGTCATACAAGCCTGAGGCTCATATTTAAACATGAGACTCTCTCGAGCAAACCCAAAAAGAGTTATAGAGCAAAAAGATGCAAAAATAAGACAATGTGCAAAAAATAGTAAAGAAAAGCCTCTAGTCATTGTCCAAGAAGCAAAAAGACTCATCGTCGAGTTTTCTTCTTCTTCTTCTTTTTTAGGACACAAAAAGGGGTTGAACACATAACACACGCGAGCTCCAAACAATGCAGACCAAAGACCTAGTCATCATTGCTCTGCACTAGAAATTCAAAGTGCTTCCTCCAGGTGAGCCCCGGAACGCACTCCACATCATACTCTCGTAGCAGGTTGATGGTAGTTGGTTGAGAAGATGAGCGGTGCATCTCAAGGTCCATGTCCTGAAAGTCAGAAAGGAAGGGAAACCAAGGTACATTTATCCCATAGTCCACGTGCCTACAAAGATCCATGGTGCTCGGGATACCAACTCCAGGAATAGTCACTTATCTCACCAAGCCCTTCCATCAGTGCAGCATCGAACATATAGTGACACAATCCAATTATCATGGGTTTGGCCACTTTCAGGTCGAGCAAGGAGGTGACAAAGTGGGAAATAACATTGCAGTTGCTTCAGAGCTGGTTCTTGTCGTCAATGAAGTCCTGGCCAATTGCCCACCTGAACGCAACCAAGGAAAGGTGGTCACACTTCTTCACTAAGCACTTAATTATGTCACTAGTGACTTGTCCCACAAAGCAGTTTTATGGCCTTCGTGGGAGAAGCTGAATAGGAGTGCCTAGGCCAGCCGACATTTTGAGAAAGCAGTGAATTGTGGTAGAATGGGAGACAGCAGAAAATCTTGCTAAACTTAAAAGGCTATATTTTCAAATGAATGTTGCAATAAGGTGGCATAGCTATATATAGAAAAGATAAGTCGGCAAACCTAACTAATGGAAGGTCCATTTTTGGCCAGATAGCAATGGGAAAATATCAAAGAAAAATGGAGGAAGGTAGATAAATCATATGGAGGATCTGACATAAGGTCTTAAGAAATAAATTTGAGCATTGGGAGTAAATATTCTCATATGTCGATTGTTGATGTGTGTCCTTTTTCATCATTAGCATTAGCCAGCATACTTATATGAAAAGACATGGATTAACATGCTAAGTTCTGAAAAATTAATGGGCACGTATTTTCAAAGGTACCTTGCATCACCTCAACACGTTTCTCATAGCTAAAAACATGCATTCCAATGCAATGAGTTATTTGTGAAAGAAGGCATTGGGGATAATGTACTAATTCCATTCTTGTGGCGTTTTCAACATTCCCAAGGGATACAGATCTCAAATCCACAAGTATTGCCTTGGTGGCAGCATTTAATGAACCAACAGTAATGGTGTAGCCTTAATTGCATGTACGTGCAAGGAAATTAATTGCACCCAAAAGTAGATTTTTCCAAGAAGCAAAAAGCAAGTGGTATTTTTCATTAAAGAAACTCTACAAATTCCTGATACAGCCATGGCGGAACCATCAACCACTGGTAGAAAATTTGTAACTTTAAGCAAAAGGCCTAGTTACACCGATATTTTTGGGCGGAACTCATTCACCAATGCTCTAGTGCCAAAGGAGTGGCCCTTTGAATTCTATAAAAGGGTGCAACCAGGTAAATGCATCCCAAGAGAGGCGGTGTAGGATGTCGTCAATAATGTTTTCGACCCCAGGTTGTCAGCTGATCCTAAGAGTTTTAGGGAGGGTGCACTTCAAAGAATGATACAGCATGAGCCTTCCTAGGGTTTTGCATTTCAGCTCTAGAATTGTGGTCTGCCACAGTTCATACTGCATGTCGTACACCCATGCCTAGATTTGGTCGACGTCTGCGCCAGAAGATTCAACAAAAGGACAGGAACCATTGAGGGTAATAGGATCAAAGTTACCATTTTTGTCAAAGCCATATGGGATATGTTGTGTATCCCTATGACCTAGGGTGTTGAACATTTTGATGAAGAAAAGATGGACATTTTGGGGGAATAAATGGACAAAGAAACATTTTTTTATGAGGACAAAGCAAACGGCCAAAGAAAGGTCATCTTCTCTTTCCTCTTTCATGCAAGAAATTCAAGAAAGACACATAGTCTATATTCTCAATGTTGGTTTGGGTTTTCGGCCTTGATAATGATGAGGAGGTCCATCCTTTTCAGATGGGTCTAGCTTTTGTGCTAAAGAGGGAAAAGAGCCAAAAATATTATGATTTTGCTAAGGTAATAGCTAGAAACATGCTAGAGGAACTGAAAAATTATAGCACTGAGTCTAAATTCAGGTATTCTTCTTTCTTGGCTCACTTAGTTTTGTATCAAAATTCTAAGTGGATGGAGAAAAATATACTAGTGTCTAGGTTAGATATAAGAGGTTTTCATCATCCTGTTTTTGTATGGACCCATGTACTTTCAAAAATAGGCGATTATTACTAGTTTGCATATCATTTTCTAAGGCCAATGCTTCAAGATTTGTTGCCACGCCATATTGGTAGTTTCGATCTTGAGGTCTTAAAATGGATGGAAAATCCACCAACCCCAGTAGATTATTTCCTGGGAGAGGATTTTACATTTATCAGATTTCATGGTTTTTTCGGGGAACCTTTCTGACTCCCCAGATTTGTAACAGGAAAAGTTTTCATGTTGGAGGTATGCCGACAAGGAACCCTTTCTAACAACGTCTATGACATCTGAAGAAACAAAACAAAGATATATTTGCTTCCCCTCACAATTTCCAACAATCAGGTAACATTGAACAAGTGGAAGGTCGAGGGTGAGCTCACAAATCTACTAGCGGCCTTAGGCCTAGTTCTCATTTGTGACAAGTGGGACTATAACCCATCAAAGCACTTCAGTTTGAAACATGAGAGTTAAGAATATTTTTAAAGGAGAAGGAATTTGATGCAAGAAAGTTCAGAGGTATATATTGACTTCGCTCATATTCCACTCAAGTGACCAAAATGGATGAGTTTCTATGTGCCGCAGGTGGAGTATCAAAAGAACATCCCGATGAGTAAATCCCTCAACATGCAGTTGAAGTGCAAGGGATGGTTGGAAAGAAAGAAGGCAGACTTCTAGAGATTATGACAAGAGATGAAATGCCTCGGTGCTCCATTCGGAGACTTTCAGCCACTTGATTACAATTTCAAGGACATCTATGATCAAGAGGTTGATTTTGAAAATAGTAATCCATAAACGATCCATGAGATTGAAGAGGAGTAAATCTTGTGTCGTATTTCTCATTCTAAGCATTCTGATAGTCAAAGAGGCTCGAGGTAAAGGGACTCACAAGCCACTTCCTTCGCCAGTGCCCAAAGTAAAGGAAAAAGGACCCAACGGTCCCCAAGAGGGTCTATTGCAGTAATTGAAGGCCAAGTTTCAGAGGTATCAATTGCCAGAGGATTGGAATGTACCATTTCTGGTCATACAAAAAGAAAACGAGTCTAGGATCTAGGTGCACCTGACACGACAACCCGAGGAGAAGAAGAAGCAGATTCTGCCTTGCAAAATGTTCTGACCACCACAGCCTAGGTAAGTTTTACTCCCTCTCTTCTTCCTTTCTCTGCATCTTTGGTTACTCCTCTACCCCCTCCCGTGGAAAGGAATCCTCTATCCTTAGACTTGAGCTGATAGTCTTGAATACACCCCCTGCCACTTTTAAAAAATCTTCTGAAGTTACCCCACATGTCGAACGAGCATCATCCACTTTGACTGCTATTGATTCTTTAATCGCCCTATCAAGGGCCCCCATTGAAAGAGCAGAAACCTCTATGTTGTTCGTCACTCCCAGTCCATCTATTTCTCGGAAGGCACCTCTCCTTCAGCCCATTTCTCTTTTCACCCCGACTGGTTTTTCCTCTACCCAATCTCAATTTGGTATCCCACCTTTTTCTATGATAACGCTCCCTTTTGTGTCCCCACATGCTCATACATCTGAAGTTTCTCCTTTTGTCACCCTTTTTGGACTCCCTCCAGGTGCTTCCATTGCAGCATAGAGCATCGATGTCCCTCAGAGTCTCTAAGAGAATTTCGATGCAACCAAGCAGGCCTGACAGGCCAGAAAGCAAAAACTATTGTTAAAGAATGTCGCATTTCCAGCCACCAAGAAGATTGAAGCTTGCTTCAATGAAGAGTGAAGCACTTTGCTAATCACTACCATGAAGTTGCTTCTGTCTAAGCCCGAGGGACATATGTAGATGAAGGAATACGACATCGAAGCCATGGGCCTAGATTTGAATTAAACTCACCTACACGATAAAGTGGTCCTTGCTAAGGCCACATAGAAGGTGGTATATGTGGACTACGAGAGGCTAGGCAGAAAGTTGAAGAAGCACGAGGCAGAGTTGATAAATGTGAAGGAAATAGTGAGCAAGTAGTAGAACGAGATCTAGGCAAGAGATGTCGAGATGACCCACATAAGGCAAGTACAAAGTCAGCAAGGGGAGACATCCAAGTTACTTGTGGAGGCCCAGGGTGAACAAGTTTAGCTTTATGCTGAAGTTGAAAGATTCAAATTTGAGCTGGATATTGAGTGCCAAATGAATGCAAAGCACTGACACGCTCAAGAAAACATGAGAAGAGAGTTGGATGGTGTTCGATCTCAAACTTCTGACGATCTTTAGAAGGCCCACACTGAAGCAGAAAATTCAAAGCAAGAGATCAAAAGGTTGAGCTCAGAACTGACGAATGCCCTCAGAGAAAGGAGACAAATGGAGGAAAGCACAAGAGAAAGATAGGCTTAGTTTAATCAGGAGCTAGTTGTTGCACGAGGATTTGGGACCCTACCAATATTGAAGAAGTTGATGTCTAGACATTGGGAGTGGATCATAGTTGTTGCCATTCTCAGGCCCACTTTACAATTATTAAGAGATGTTTGGGAATTGAATGTTAAGGTTAGCCCAATGGCCGATCAATTTATGCAAAAATGTTCACCCCGACTAGTAGAAACATAAAGCTTTATTTTCAAGCTATGTGTGGCCACTAATAAGTCCCTAAAGAGTGTAGGGATTCTCGATCGAAGGGTCACCTCCATCAAAGAAAATGAGATCATCAACTGCCACAAGGTTACAGCAAAGTGCAAGGAGTGCCAGACCGTGTTGAACAAGCAAGTCAATGAAATCAATAAGGACTTCGGCGTCCTGGTTGACTTCGGGCTATCTCCTCTTCTTTCACCAGATGGAGATGTGCTGACAGTTGAGCAGGCCACGGATGCGATCCGACACAAGGTCCAAATTTCTACAGAACTCTTGGGTTCAAGCGTGATGCCCACGGCTAATGATATTGAGTGTGAGATATTTCCTCTTTCTCAACTCTACTATCACCTTGGGGCAGTTTCTTCTAGATGGGGATTTGTTTCTTTCAAGGAAGTTTTCAAGCTAGAGCAAGAATACAGGCACATTTTTACTCTCGTCCAACCAACTGATGTAGATTGGGAGGCACAACATTTTTCTTTCCTTAAACTCCAAGAATTACCAAAGGCCTAGGTTTGTGCCTCCACAAGCGAAGACCCCCTATGAGTCGCCAGAACTATGAAGCGTCTTTTCCTTGATCATTTTGATTTTTGGCTTGTATTTGTTTTTGGCTTCGGATGTGCTTGTGCTCGAGTAAAGTTATTGGAAAGGTGTGCAATATGCCACATGGTGGTTGTGCAACTTTCATTCTTCGCTTTCCTTTCAGGAGAGATTCTGGACACGTGTCAACTCATCAGAGACTTTCTTAAGGAGCTATATTCATGAGCTTGAAATTTTTTTCCTGTTTGACACGTCATCTCTTCGTTGCGGGTAGTTTGTGCTTCTTATAGAGTTATATCTTTTGGGATTTTGTCAGAGCTTGTTGGCTTTTTTCTTTTTTTGGTTTTTGGGATGGAAGCTTTGAGTCGGTGTTGTTGGATGATGTGATTGGTCAACTGGACCTTTTTCGATGCTATTTTCTAGGATTTGATTGTTTACAGACAACTATCTTTGCTAAATATCTAAAGAGCATTAATGCGGCAGTTGAGAATTGATGAGAAAATATTGTTGTGACCTAACTAAATATCTACGATCAGATTGTGTGCTATCAAATGCCAACATCTGGCAACAATTACTTTTGTGTTGTGGTAGTAGTTTCTTCTTTTTGTAGCTATAAATGAGAGTTGATGACACAATGAAGGGTTGGATTCCAAGTTTCAGTTTCCTTTGTTGAGGAAAAGTTTCTTTAGTTTTCTTAGGTTATAGAACTATTTTCAGAAGTAAAAGTTGCAAAACTACTTTTCTCTGGCATGTTATATCTTTTAAAGCTCAAACTACTGTCAGATTGGCATCCAACCTCTGTTTTAAAGTTCATTTGATATTTAAAGCACAAATTATTAAGAAGAAATCTTTGAGACTATGCATATATGGCATTTATCAAGCTTTCTTTCTTTATGCTTTTGTTTTGAATGAAACACTATGTCAAGCTGAATTTGAATAGTTTAAGTGGTTGATTTCCATGTTGTATGCTTATATGGTAGGATAATAACTTGTGAAAACTGGATTATGTCAGTGGACTTCTCTATTTTTCCGAAGGGTTGTTGTTTTGTTATATTGTGTTGTATTAGGAGAGAGATTTTATGCAAATTTTGAACGTTCTTCTATTAACCTTAGAAATCTTTATGTTTGATCGGACCTTAATAAACACTACCTGTGGGAAGATTTGAGAGTCTGCATTGTGCTTTTTGTTAGCATTTGTTAGTCATTCTCTTCCCAACAATGAAGGGTTGTGGAGTTTTGTGTCTAAATATATCACTTATAGGAAAGATTGGGTTTGAAATGTTTTAAAAGCTTTGGTGTATCACCATTTTTATGTTTTATGTTTACATTTCCTTCTACCCTTTTCTCCAAAACCCAGAGAAGAGTTGGATTTCTATAAAAATCCCAGAGGTATTTAGTGAGGCACAAATCAGTCCCTCACTTGTTGAATTACCCATAAGACTGTCATAGAGGCGCAAGCTTTGATGATCAACAATAACAACTGTGTTATTCTGTAATCTCAACATATCTAAACAGTAGTATATATAAATATAGGGTATTTTCCATGAAGTTAATATTGGTAAACATTTTATTTATGTTGTGATAATTCCACAATAAAACTATAAAACTAAATATATGAAACTATCATATAATTGTTATGAATCTGATTCTTTTATTTCCAATCAACACATAATCATTTTACATGAAAATTAAAGGGTTATTTATTTTGATGATCATTGGATATATGCGTGTTATATTTTTTTCATGAGGAAATTAGTTTTCTTCTAAATGTGATTTGGCTTTACCTTTCAGGATGGGTGGTGAATATGGACTAACAGAGGGGATTATATTTTCTTTTCTAGATCTACCTACCATTTACGTTTTAATTGCTTTGGAAAAAATTGAAATAGATGGATGTTTGTGTACCATTGAAATAGATGGATGTTATTTTATTATCTCTACCATATCCTAATAGTAGGGCATAACATGTTCATATGTGAAATGTATGTAGATATATCAAGTTGCATTAGATTCCATCCTACCTTGAACCATTTCCAAGTTGCTAGGCTTCTCATGCAGGGTCATGTATTCTTCATGTTAGTAAGAATTCTAGGGAAGCATAAGCTTCGTGGTTGGGAAAAAAAGCACTTGAGCCATGTTCTCATCCCTTTGCTTGTGGATGATCATTGTGATTAGTGGCAGTTGGAGACTCTAGTGATTATGTTTCTTTTATATCTTTACTTGCATCAATTATGACCATATGGGAATGAGAGCCTGAGTCATTTTCTTGCATAAATTATATCTTGTATTATAATACTTGACTAGATAGTACTTCATGTGATGATGTGCGTTATTTCTTGTACTTAATATTCTAGATTAGATACTTTTACATGTGAGATGTAATATGTCATTTGTATATGTTGAAGATGTTTCATTTCATTTCTATATTTATGTGAAAATGAGTTATTATTTATTATTGTGAGATAGTTTAGTGTTTTTAACCTTACAAAATGAGAACTTAGAAGGTATCATATGGATCTGCATTTAGGTCGATCTTGTGTTGAAACAAAAAATGTGCCATGTTATTATTCTTGATGCAAGCTATCCCTTGTACTTATCATCAATGTCTCAAGATTCCTTATGAAGACAATGAAATAACTATTCCCTTTGACCCTCATCCCTTCCAATATTGTAAAATGGTTGAAGTCCCCAATCACACGTCCCATCATTATCCTAGCACCAATGTCACCAATTTTTCCACCTCTCTACCACCTTCATCATATGATGAATCTACAAATTTTGTATCTTCATCCTCTAACCCCTTCCTAAAGTTCAACTCAAGATCATCAAAACATGATGTTGGGAATACAAGATACATAATTCCTTTCATTTGAGTAAACTCCTCTCCTCACACTCTCATGGATGATATCATCCTTGGGAAAATAATACATCTAGTGTTCCACAATATGGGTCAACCACATTTGTACAACATGGATACCTATTAGATAAAATCATTAAAGGTGACATTAGTCCCTAGCTCTATAGGTATGACGAGCATGCATAATGTTTTCTCAAGGAAACATATTCAATAGTACTCTACATCTAGTAAGAACATGAACTACAAATGAAATGGTTTGGGACTACATGAGTAGGGTATTCTCAATCCTATTATCATAAAAAATAACCACAACACTCATAAACTAGGATACATGCCACTTGGTGTAAAATCCTATGGACCCACTGACACTTTTGTGACTATGCAAGAACCCCTCCTGATTTTAAACATATCAAGGTAAGAACCAACAATGAATCCTCTAATGAGCTTACTAACATCTTTTATGACATGACCATTTTCACCATTAACCTACCCCTCATCCATCTTGAAATTATCACCTAGGACCAATGAGACTCTATGTCTCTTGACACATTCAAAATGACAAAGATATCATTAAATTCATGCATTCCAAAACCATATATTAGCTAATGATCATAAGATAGGGTTGAAAATAAACCTTGATGCAATAACATACTTATGGGAATAGGCTAAGTTCCTTGGTCCTAAAAGTAAAGGAATTAAAAAAATTAAAGTCCACTATTGAAAACATATATGAGGTACTATAAAATAGAAAAAGAGAAGGAAAACATGATGTTTATATCAAATAAAACCTCTCTAAGTTGTTGATATACTAGTAATGTAGCCTTCTCTTAGCATCTTTACAATGGAAAGATAGATCATAAATCCTAGTTGAGGATATAGAAGAAGTAAATTTGGGTACAAGTGCTAATCCAGAGATCATATGTATTGTAATCATCTTGGTTCCTATTGAAAAATAAAACTTTCATTACACTCCTCAAATGAACTATAAGCATCTTCACTTGGTCATATGTAGAAATTCTAGGCTTGAACCCCTCCCTTATGGTCCACCATATTTTGGTACATCCTAATGCAAAACTAATAAAATAGAATCTATGAAAGATGCATGTGAAGTTCACCCTTTTAATCAAAGAAGAATTGTAAAAACTATTGGATGTCAACATCATACACCCTATAGACTATCTTGAATGTATCTCCAATATAGTTCATATAAGAAATAACCCCAAAAGGTATCTAAATTTGCACAATTTTTAGGGACTTCAATAAAGCATTGATATCATTTTGGACCTTCCAATAAAACATGAGATTCTCTCCCTCATGGACAATTTATCTTGGTAAAATAGGATTCAGATAACCCCCAAAGCTCAACATAAATTAACTTTCACCACTCCTTGGGTCACCTATTATTAGATGATATCATTTGAGGTGAAAAATGTAGGGACCACATATTAGTGGTCCATGGCCATATTATTCCATGCCATGCTTCATGATATCATGGTAGATTACATCGATGATGTATTGGGTAAATAAAAAATAAGTTAAGTACACCTGTAGGTTCTTAAGTGCATATTTGACCATTTGAGAGAATATAAGATGCATTGTAGCACCCCTCCAATTTGCTTATGTTTTTAGATAATGCTTTTATTTTGATAGACTATGATACTATGTTGTTATTTGATCGTTGACATTTGAGCGATGATGGTTTTATATTATGATGTGATGGTACACTTAATGGATGATTATTGTTTATAACATGATTTCTGGTTAGCATAGTTGTTTATTTGAGTTGATATTGTTATATGCTCATCTATAATTAATTGATGTTTTAGTTTCGTCAGTTTTGATGTGACACTATATTGGTGAAGGGAACATGATTGCATCACTCACTTGTGAGCGCCCTACGATTCCGTGATTTTCTCTTCACGGTGTGTTTGATTCATGATCTATATACATGTACGACATATGTTTTGATTTCAAGATTGTAGGTACAGGACATCAGCTCCACCTAGATCCACAGGTTTGAGTGTGTCCATTGCCCAACAGTATAGTTGATTGGGAGATAGTAACAGGTTTTCCTTGTCAAGCCACAACCCTAGTCACAGTGTGTCATCAGTCCTTGCTTCGGTATGCTTTGTTGTTATGTTGTTCACATTTGCCTAGTCGTTTATTTATTTTGTAAAGTTTGTTCTGAGGGAAATTAATATTAATTAATGTTTATAATGGTTTTTAGTGATTATTTAATTAATCTTGATTAATATTGTTAGAAGCTTAATATTTGGTTTAATTAATTAAATTAAATTTATTTTGTAAAGTGATTTAATCTTTGTGATTAAATTTATTTTATAAAGTGATTAAATTAATTAGATTAAATTTAATTAGAAATTAATATGTGAATTTTGAATTATTAAATTGCATAAATATCTTGTAATTATCTTAGAGAAAATATCTGTGATTTGGTTGAAAAGATATTTTATATGACATGTGTTAAAAAAATTAATTAAACACTGTTGTTGGGAATTAATTCTAAGAGAGAATATTTGCATTAACTAAAAGAGGAAAGAAGTTACTTCACGGCAATGGAAAAAGATATTTGGTAGAGGTTATTGAAAATTGGGGAAGAAGTTCTCGGGAAAATTTGGCTAATGGTTTTGTTTTCAACTTTTTGGAAAAGATGATTATTTTGGAGGAGGCTTTTGATAATTTTGGAATCTGAAGGCAAGGCTCTACTTCAAACTTCAATTCTTCAAGCATCTGAAACAGGTTCTTTATTGTTTTTTTGTATTATAGATTGGAAAAGACTATTAGAATTAGTTATTGTCTTGGAAAAGATTTCATGTACAAGAATATGTTATCTATGTAGAAGCTCTAAGGTTGTATTTGGAAAATTGCTGTGAAATTTTTAAAAGCTTCTATAGAAATTGTTTTTTTTTTTAAATAGAAAAAACCTAGGAAATTTTTATAGTGAAATTTGAGAGCCTCTGTAGGAAATTGTTTTAAACAATAGAAATCCCAGAGAGTAAATAATAGAAACCTCTATAGGAATGGATTTAAATCTTCCTATCCAAATTCATAGAAAATCTCTGTTAGAATTGGAAAGATCTTCCTGTAGGAAAAATTGTGAAATTGCTCAACATATTTTTACTGAAATATAGGGTGGTCATCCTAGTTTGTTGTTTGTTGGCTGTAGAATAAAGTTTTGCATTCATTAGCCACTTTTTATTTAATGTCTTTAGGGCCTATTATCGACTCACTCGGTGAAAATCAATGCTTTTATACCCTTGTGATTCGCCTTGGCCTCACGTAGTCATTTTGGTTGGCTATGGGAGCAATTTGCAGCCTTGTTGCTTTGTACATGGATTTGATGCATAGTTTATGTGATTGTGTCAGCTACTCCAAGCCCGTGTTGGGAGAAAGACATCGATTTCTAGTTCATTGAATTTGGTATCCAAACTTACATTTATATGCCCATACTACCAGTGCCACTGTCCTTAATCGAACTCTATAGGCTTTGACATCTGAACATTACCATTCTACTAAAGGCGTCCTTTCCCTCCCTATCTATTTCAGACCTTTCAAGGTGTCGATATTATTCTTGCAACTTGTCTCATTCTAGCAGTGCGCCTAACTATTATTTTCACTTGTAGCTTTATGTGGTAATTGTATGGTGAACCATGGTTACAAGTTTAGGCAGCCTTGAAGAGTTCAATCCTTGGGAAGGTTTAAAGTTTGTCTTTAAGCATGTATGTAGGCATCCAATGGGAATCCTTGATTTCGCTACTATGACTTGTTACTATTGTTAATAACAGTTGCATTCTGCTTTAACTAGTAGATAGATATAAGTATATATGTGAACAATTGGTTTTTTTTAAGTACATGCTTTGTTTATAAATTATGTATGTTGATTAATAACAACTAAATATTCATGATAAATTATGTCTATATATGCATTTTTATATATATTTATATATGTATAATTGTATATAATGTATATATATAATCATATATATTTAAATATATATATTTAAATGATCTTTTGTAATAGGTGCATGTAAATGCACAAATTAGTTATTTTTAGAATGAAATGATTTTAAAAAGAAAATTGGTTTTTATTAAAATGTAATTGAGAAATTGAAATAGACAATTAGATTTAATTTCCTTATTGTCTGTAAATGAAAATTATATTAAATTAGTTTATTTCAAGCAATGTATTATTGTATTTTCTTGAAATGGAAATTGGATTTAGGAAATCCTAATAGTAGCTTTATTTCCTGCCTAAATTACTTATAGAATTGTGATTTCTTTTGTTTACGAACATTGGGAAATATGTTAGTTGTGATTTTGTAAGTATTCCAGATGATGTTATTTTATGAGGGGTTTTTTGTATTTTATAGTTCATCCCTTTGTATTCCTTGGGTAGTGCACTTGGTTGTAATTCAGTTGAACACCCGGTTACCACGAACAGGGATGTGTTGCCTCCTATATTTTCATTTGGGATTTAATATCCATTGTGTGCACTTTGTCTACCCTTGGTTTTTGGATTAGATCCTTGTTTTGTCAGTAGGGGAGTGGCTCTCAATGGGGTCGGTGCACAAAGTGGTGCCAGGGTAACCCATGAAGCTCTGTGAAGACACTCCTATGACAACAATATGTATTGTGCAGTTGATGTACTTGATTCTTTTACTCTGGAAGTAATGTAACCTTTATGTATGTATTTTTCTTGTATGGTATAGTATTGTGTGTTTCTTGTGTCTAGAGGTTGTTGGTTTTTCCTAGGAAGCCCTTTTACTATCTCCTAGCACGGGGGGTGGGCCTTCAGGTACCACTTGGTTGGGTGGAATGTGCACCATACACCGTTGGGTTTCTGCTTTATGTCTGTTATGGCAGGATCTTCTATATTGGAGGGCTCGCATGATCCAGTTGATATGTACTATTTCTTTTATTCTTTTGTATCAGTTGGATACTTTGTATATGCACTACTCCTCATTTGTATTGGAGGAGGATTCTTGTATCATTGTAATTGTAACATTATTGTATGATCTTCCTCATTTTGGAAATGAGCTTTGTATCTACTTTATGGAATAAATGCAATTTGTGGATGATTCTTTAATGTACTTTGTATCTTATGTGATGAGTTTAATGCTTTGGGTATGTTATTTATTACATGAGTATTATTTATATGCTATGGATTAGTTTACTTTTGTAAGTTATGGGATTCGAATGTAAGCTTCATCGCGTACCTTAGAGGATGTATGTGTTAAGTGTAGTCACTTTACGTGTTATTAATTACACTTTTAAAAAAAAAATTACATTTTTGTTGTGTTTGCATTATCCTCTAGGGTTACGTGGTGGGGCATTACACATGGTATCAGAGCTCAAGTTCTAACATTGGGTACTTTGGTTTCACATGATCCCATTAGGTTGTCCTTGTTGTTTGTACTCTTATGTGTGTATTCCTTTCTTTGTTTTCCTTGACTATACTAAGTGGTTTATGTTTAGGGAAACTAGGTTGACCCTAGAGGTAGATAAGAGATGTTCTTCTTCTCTCCTTCTATTCTTCCTATTATAGATGACTAAATAGTTGTTAATTAGGTTAGAAATGTATATGGGATTCTCTATCTTAAGTATGTTAGTATGTATTTATGACATGGAGTAGTGTGAAGGTTTAACCACTCTCTTGCATAAAAGATAAATGCTTTTCTATTTTGAATAGTGAAATATGGATTTGTGTTGGGTGTATTGCAAGAAAATCTAATGATGGGTTATGGATATATGTGATGATATGAATCAAATGGATTATGGAAGTAAATATACTTATTGAATTGTGTATATAATTGTATTCCCCCTGTAAATGTGAGAAACCAATAACTATGCATTGGTTGAGTGTTGTGAATACCCTGTACTTGCTTTGTGTGCCATGGGATGGTGATATTGTGTACCCATCCATGAGGAGTATGTTGTATTTTGGTATGGGATTAACCATACCATTATGTGTGCTTGTATGTTTGTTACCTGATTGAGGGCCAACCCACGTGTGGTTGAAATTTATATATGTAAGAATATCCAAAAGATAGTTTCACAGATTCTTTTATTTTGGTTCTCTAATCCCTCAATCCGTGAAGGGGTAGTAGCAGCCACAAAGTTTCTTGGGTGGAGTGTGCAGCATGTGCACATTGCGACGCAAAGTGGTCTTATCTCCACCGATCCCAAGGAAACGTACCCACTACTTTCCCTTATGATGGATCAGGGTACTTGATCCATATGTGCTAGCCTAATCCCCATAGGTTTGAGTACAACAACATTGGTTTGTTAGTATTTTCTTGGCCGCCTATAGGGGCATTGAGCTGGCATTAGCGAGTCAACCTCATCCATATGAGAGGTGAAGCTCAACTAGCCCCATACTGAAATACTCATATATGTATTGTATATATTGTATCTGCATGTGTTTCGACATGATGCAATGGATACGATGCCACACCCCACTAATGTTCTAACACAGTGTTGGTGATGATGTCGTGTTGATAGCAAGTTGGGCTCGAGGACACGATGCCACGTGCATAAACACGTGAAGGTGCAGTATAAGATTATGCTATGATAGCCTACTTGTGTGTTGAGCGTAATGGGGCCTCACACACTTGTAGAGGGATGCCCATGTTTGCTTTTGACAGTGTTTGGGTCGGATAGCATATGGGTATGTCCTAGTCATGTATACCTCTGGCTACGGTAAGTACCTTAGTGTGCCTTCTCCATGAGGTATCGATATGTGGGGTGTGTTTTGCACGTGCCTACTTCCGCAGAGCCACAGACACATTGTCGTGCATCATACGACTAGTGCGTGCCTTCTCTGGTTGGTCTATGACCATGTCATGTGACGATGCGAGGTAGGGTGTAGCCGAAGAGTACACTCTGTGACATGTGGATGGTGTGCTCACTCTGCACCACATTTGGGCTACTATTATAGTCTGACGTTGTTCCCTCCTTCCTCATTTGGTGGCTAGTGTCTAGTCACATAGTGTTGTATAGTGCAATTTCAAAGATTGTGTACTTTCTTTATGGTTATTGATGATTTTATGTTGATTGTAAGGGCCGACACCTTATTTATATTTGATTGTGATGGTTTAGCCACACCTTGTGATCTTATTTACTCATAACCCTCATGGTTACATTTGATTTAGTGTTGACATTGCGCGCATTTCTTACTTTATTGTTGAAATTGAATCTTATTTGATATTTATTATGACTTTGGTGGCTAAACTAGTTTATCCTTATTGTTTTAGAGGTCATCCATGTGTTGTATTGTAATTCCTCTCCAAGGATGTATGAGGCAGATTTGGTGAGTGTATACGAGGAAGCAGACATAGGGAACCTTGAGGATGGGGGTATGTGAGGCTGATATATAGCTAGGACCCACTACCCACCTATGTGTGATGACTATCTCTTGGAGGCTAACCACCTTATACAACAAGAGATAGGCCATTGTGGTCTTGCTTGGATGGTCTCACCATGTGTGTGTGGCCTAACACCATCAAGCCACTGAGTGTGAGGTATGGATTATGTGAGATGGATATTGGCTCTTGGCTCATGAATTATGTATCATAGATTAGTATGCTGCTTTCCAGTGTCCAGATGGACCCTTGCGTTGCCTTGTGATGTGATTCTCAGTGATGTGAGTTTGTGTGTATGTGAAGAATGTATGTTAATCATGAATATATTACTTAGATTCTTGAAAAAAATTTCCCTCCCCTTCTGTTGTTCTCGCCTAATATCTGAGACTTGTTCTACGGTGATGTTGTGTAGGATGATGCCTAGAGGTCATGATCTTGATAGGGTTCATGGTAGAGGTCAGGGAAGTGATCATGAGGTTAGTCATCTGAACACTCCTTTTCTGAGTTCCCATGAGGATGATCATGAGGAACACCTAGACCCTGAGTTATGTCCCTTGAGGAAATTCTTAACCAGCTTGGGCCAAGATAGGAAAGCAATCAACAGATGGTTAGGGAAAGAGAAAGGTTCCCTAGGAGAAGAGGTGTTTCAACTATAGCGAGACTTATGATGGACCTCTTGAGGGAGCGTTCTCTTACCTTTCATAGTCTTAGTGGTGGTTTGGAGGATGAGACTTGTATGATTGGTGTCTGAATTGGTGGTTGTCTTTCGTCTAGGAGAATCTAGAGTTGGTTGTGAGCCCGAATTTATCGACTTGGCCAATCAACTCAGAGCACTCAGACTGCAACTAATAGGGGTCAATTCTAGCAGATTAGTGCACCCCCTCGAGGTAGAGGAAATGGAAGAAATGTTAGATGTTTCTCTTGTGGCCAATAGGGCCACGTAGCTAGACAATGTCCTCAGAGGAGCACACCTAAATTCAGTCAAAGACTGGCAGTCACAGAGCCAACAGGGGATGATGTAGGTAGGTTCCACATAGTGATTACAGTAGTTGATGACCGTTGGGTAGAGCATCAGGGCACAAATGTGGAGACTATAGGTAGAGGACGGGCAGCTGACTTTGGAGCCCGTGGTCATCACACAACATAGGAGACTCGCCCTCAGGGAATGAGCCATTGCACAGGTTAGGGTCCAATGGGATCCGAGAAATGATACTTCAGTTACTTGGGAGGATGCGACCAGGATGAGAGAGCTTTATCCCTATTAGTTTGCAGGCTTCTAGGAGTAGGCTTGATCCTAGGGGGAAGATGTAGCACCCCTCTGATTTGCTTATGTTTTTAGATAGTGCTTTTACTTTGATAGACTATGATACTATTTTGTTGTTATTTGATCGCTGACATTTGAGTGATGATGGTTTTATATTGTGATGTGATGGTACACTTAATGGATGATTATTGTTTATGACATGTTTTCTGGTTAGCATAGTTGTTTATTTGAGTTGATATTGTTATATGCTCATCCGTAATTAATTGATGTTTTAGTTTTGTCAGTTTTGATGTGACATTGTATTGGTGAAGGGAACGGGATTGCATCACTCGCTTGTGAGCGCCTTGCGATTCCGTGATTTTCTCTTCACGGTGTGTTTGATTCATGATCTATATACGTGTATGACATATGTTTTGATTTCAAGATTGCAGGTACAGGACATCGGCTCCACCTAGATCCACAGGTTTGAGCATGTCCATTGCCCAACAGTATAGTTGATTGGGAGATAGTAACAGGTTTTCTATGTCAAGCCACAACCCTAGTCACAGTGTGTTGTTAGTCCTTGTTTCGATACGCTTTGTTGTTATGTTGTTCACATTTGTCTTGTCGTTTATTTATTTTGCAAGGTTTTTTTTGTGGTAAATTAATGTTAATTAATGTTTATAATGGTTTTTAGTGATTATTTAATTAATCTTGATTAATATTGTTAGAAGCTTGATATTTGGTTTAATTAATTAAATTAAATTTATTTTTTAAAGTGATTTAATCTTTGTCGTTAAATTTATTTTATAAAGTGATTAAATTAATTAGATTAAATTTAATTAGAAATTAATATGTGAATTTTGAATTATTAAATTGCATAAATATCTTGTAATTATCTTAGAGGAAATATATATGATTTGGTTGAAAAGATATTTTATATATGACATGTGTTAAAAAAATTAATTAAACATTTTTGTTGGGAATTAATTCTCAAAGAGAATATTTGCATTAAATAAAAAAGGAAAGAAGTTACTTCACGGCAATGGAAAAAGATATTTGGTAGAGGTTGTTGACAATTGGGGAAAAAGTTCTCAGGGAAATTTGGCTCTAGTTTTGTTTTCGACTTTCTGGAGAAGAGGATTATTTTGGAAGAGGCTTTTGATAATTTTGGAATCTGAAGGCGAGGCTCTACTTCTAAACTTCAATTCTTCAAGCATTTGAAACAGGTTCTTTATTGTTTTATTGTATTATAGATTGGAAAAGGCTATTAGAATTAGTTATTATCTTGGAAAAGATTGCATGTACAAGAATATGTTATTTGTGTAACAGTTCTAATATATTTTGTAATTTGAATGATTGTTGTATTTGGAAAAATTTTGTGAAAATTTTAAAAGCTTTTGTAGAAATTGTTTTTTTTTTAAATAGAAAAAACCCAAGAAAATTTTATAGTGAAATCTGAGAGCCTCTGTAGGAAATTGTTGTAAACAATAGAGATCCCAGAGAGTAAATAATAGAAACCTCTGTAGGAATGGATTTAAATCTTCCTGTCAAAATTTGTAGAAAATATCTGTTAGAATTGGAAAGATCTTCTTGTAGGAAAAATTGTGAAAATAATTTGCTCAACATATTTTTACTAAAATATAGAGTGGTCATCCTAGTTTGTTGTTTGTTGGCTGTAGAATACGGTTTCGTATCCATTAGCCACTTTTTCTTTAATGTCTTTAGGGCCTTTTATCGATTCACTTAGTGAAAATCAATGCTTTTATACCCTTGTGATTGGCCTTGTCCTGGTGTAGTCATTTTGGTTGGTTATGTGAGAAATCTGTAGCATTGTCCCTTATTGCTTTGTACATGGATTCAATGCATAGTTTATGTGATTGTGTCGGCTACTCCAAGCCCGTGTTGGGAGAAAGACATATGTTTCTAGTTAATTGAACTTGGTATGCAAACTTACATTTATATTCCCATACTACCAGTGCCACTATCCTTAATTGAACTCTGTAGACTTTGACATCCGAACACTTCCATTCTACTAAAGGCGTCCTTTCCCTCCCTGTCTATTTCAGACCTTTTAGGGCATCGGTATTATTATTGCAACTTGTCTCATTCTAGCAGTGCACCTAACTATTTGTTTCACTTGTAGCTTTATGTGGTAATTGTATGGTGAACCTTGGTTACAAGTTTAGGCAGCCTTGAAGAGTTCAATTCTTGGGAAGGTTTAAAGTTTGTCTTTAAGCATGTATGTAGGCATCCAATGGGAATCCTTGAGTTCGCTACTATGACTTGTTGTTACTATTGTAAATAACTGTTGTGTTCCGCTTTAACTAGTAGATGGATATAAGTATATATGTGAACAATTGGCTTTTTTTTAAGTACATGCTATTGTTTATAAATTATGTATGTTGGCTAATAACAAGTGAATATTCGTGATAAATTATGTCTCTATAGACATTTGTGTCATTAGACAAATATCTAATGTTTCCTTTTTATATATATACCTTTCAATCCATCTTAATAGTGCGCTAAAATTGTAATTTGAAGATTATCTCAATCGATTCTTGTAAGATATTTAAATAATATATTTATATATGTATAATTGTATATATATATATATATATATATATATATTTAAATGTATTTTGTAATATGTGCATGTAAATGCACAAATTAGTTATTTTTAGAATGAAATGATTTAAAAAAGAAAATTGGTTTTTATTAAAATGTAATTGAGAAATTGAAATAGACAATTAGATTTAATTTCCTTATTGTCTGTAAATGAAAATTATATTAAATTAGTTTATTTCAAGCAATGTATTATTGTATTTTCTTGAAATGGAAATTGGATTTAGGAAATCCTAATAGTAGCTTTATTTCCTGCCTGAATTACTTATAGAATTGCAATTTCTTTTGTTTACAAATGTTGGGAAATATGTTAGTTGTGATTTTGTAAGTCTTCTAGATGATGTTATTTTATGAGGGGGTTTTTGTATTTTATGGTTCAGCCCTTTGTATTCCTTGGGTAGTGCACTTGGTTGTAATTCAGTTAAACACCCGATTACCATGAACGGGGATGTGTTGCCTCCTATATTTTCATTTTGGATTTAATATCTGTTGTGTGCACTTTGTCTACCCTTGGTTTTTGGATTAGATCCTTGTTTTTTCAGTAGGGGAGTGGCTCTCAATGGGGCCGGTGCACAAAGTGGTGCCAGGGTAACCCATGCAACTCTGTGAAGACACTCCTCCTATGACAACAATATGTATTGTGTAGTTGATGTACTTGATTCTTTTACTCTAGAATTAATGTAACCTTTATGTATGTATTGTTCTTGTATGGTATAGTATTGTGTGTTTCCTATGTCTAGAGGTTGTTGGTTTTTCCTAGGAATCCCTTTTACTATCTCCTAGCACGGGGGGTGGGCCTTCAGGTACCACTTGGTTGTGTGGAATGTGCACCATACACCATTGGGTTTCCACTTTATGTCCGTGATGGCGGGATCTTCCATATTGGAGAGCTCGCATGATCCAATTGATATGTATTATTTCTTTTGTTCTTTTGTATCAGTTGGATACTTTGTATATGTACTACTCCTCATTTGTTTTGGAGGAGGATTCTTGTATCATTGTAATTGTAACATTATTGTATAATCTTCCTCATTTGGAAATGAGCTTTGTATCTGCTTTATGGAATAAATGCAATCTTTGGATGATTCTTTAATGTACTTTGTATCTTATGTGATGATTTTATGCTTTTTATGTATGTTATTTATTACATGAGTATTATTTATATGCTATGGATTAGTTTACTTTTGTAAGTTATGGGATTCAAATGTAAGCGGCGTTGTGTACCTTAGAGGATGTATGTGTTAAGTGTAGTTCACTTTACTTGTTATTAATTACACTTTAAAAAAGAAATTGTTATGTTTTTGTTGTGTTTGTGTTATCCTCTAGGGTTACGTGGCGGGGCGTTACATGCACCTTAATCTAGATAAGTGTGTCTTTGGTGTCACATTAGGGAAAACCTTGGGCTTAATTGTCTCTCATTGAGGCATAAAAGTAGACCCCACCAAATTCATAGTTATCATAAAAATACCACCTCCTACAAATATCGAGTGGATCTATGCTCTTCTTATGCTCTTCAAGGGAAACTTTAGATCATTTGAAGGTTTATAAAATAGTTAGAAAACAAGTTCCAACAATTCTACCATCTCCTTAAGAATAATAAAAACCTAAAATAATATAAATCATGTCAATAAGCCTTCAAAAAATCAAGGAGTATCTTGCCTCATTTCTAATTATTATGACACCTATCTTAGGAAAATTATAACTCCTCTTCATATCAACTACATCAATCACCTTAGGGAACTCTTAGTACAACATGATAATGAAGGTTATGAGCACACCACATATTAGATTAGTGTAGACTTAGCACGGGCTATGAGTTTAACTATATTGCTATGGAGTGAGCATGTATAGCTATCATCTTTAGCTCACAAAAGATTCAACACTACACACTTAGCCATAAAAACAAGCTCATATCTAAAATTGACCCACTCAAGTATCTCCTATTAATGAATTTTCTTACATGTCATATGGCTAAATGGGTCACACTATTAAGAAAGTCTGACATTGACTATGTAGATATAAAAGTAGTCAAAGATAGGTAATGATAGACCAATTAGAAAAAAATCTTATTACAAACAATCATCCATTAATTGTAGACTTGTCAATGAGTCAACTTTGAGACTTGATCATTCATAAAATTGAAAATTTTGCTCTGATGGCTCCTACACTAGTCATGGATTAGGGAATAGAGTCTTATTTTTCATTCCATAGGGAGATACCATACCAAAATAATTCAAATTGTGTTTTCCTTGTACCAACAACATTGTAGAATATGAGGCATTAATTAGGGGTCTTAAAACAATAACTCAATGTAATATCTAATGTATCCTAGTTTATGGAGTTTCTCAACTCATAATCAAATAGGTTAATAGTAAGTATCAAACTAAGGATGACAAATAAATCCCTATAAATACATGGTCAAGAGCTTCAAGGTATACTTCACACAAATTAATATTGAAAAATTACCCCACCTCAATAAAAGAGAATTATATGTCATGGTAGCTATTGGTTTCCTCATGGACATGCCACAAGATATCTATCACTATAAATTCTTGGTCAAAAAACTATTAGTTCCCATGTATGATTCTCCCCATTTTAAGCTTGCATGTGATCATGGTGGTCCAAACTCCCCTTGGTACCATGACATTTACACCTACCTACATGAACAAATCCTACCACCTAACTTATCACACAATCAACACAAGACTTTTATTTAACATTCATCTTGATTCACTATCCATGGTGGCACTTTACTATGATTTCTAAACTCAAGAGGTTATTCTCACACTTAAATAAATTCATGATGGTATATGTGGTTCCCACACTAATGGTATGGTCCTATCTAAGAAGATTTTAGAATATATTATTATTGTCTCACCATGGAACAAGATGCATGTCAATATTTCAATAATTTTTTAGCTTATTGGTAGCATAGATATCTAATTAATGCACCATAACAAGCACTAAAACCTATTACTACTCCTTAGACCTATTCAAAATGGGGCCTCGATATAATTAGAAAGATTCACCTCTTTTATCAAGTAGACACAAGTTTATTATAACCATTGTTGAGTACTATATTGAATGGGTTGAATCCATCCCCTTCATTTATAATATAGGCTAATAGATATCCAAATTTACCATCCATTACATCATCTATTGATACAATATATTATCATTGATAATGGTAAACCCTTTAAAAACTAATATGTTTGAACTTTCTACAAACATTTCCATATCCAATATTAGTGTTCTACTTTGTATTACTACCAAGGTAATGATTAAGTAGATAAATCTAATAAAATATTTCTTAAGATCCTTAAATATTATCAATGATGTTCATCATGGTTGACACCTTCAAATCAATCCTAATCTATGGGCCTATTGCACTAGTATTCATACACCCATTAGTGTGAATCCATATTCCCTTGTCTTCAACTCTAAATCCATCTTGTTAATCGAGATAAAGATACCACCATTGTACATCCCCTTACATAATCTAATTGATGATGAGTATAAAATTGCATGACTACAACAATTAGAGCTACTTGATGAGTGGTATCTTACTACCTTAAATCACTTGTAGTTCTATCAAAATGATGTTTTTCATAGTTACATCAAGAAAATTAGGCCCATGAGTTTGAATTTGGTGACCTTATACTTAAGGAAAATCAAAGGAACCTTCAAGATTAGGACAAGAAAGGTAATTTTGATTGCAATTGGCTAGGTCCATATGTCATCACTAACAAATATTATATCAAATGGCCACTCTAGATGGATAGGAACTTGAAGAACCCATGAACATAGTGCACCTCAAATGGTTCCATGCCTAATCTAAATCTATAGAATATCCAAATAAGAAAATACAAAAAAAAAAGAAAATTATCAAAAAATAAAACATTAGAAAATTAAAGAGAAAAATAATCCTCTATAGCGAAAACCTACTTGTGAGCATCGTGTGTAATAATAAGATTCCATTATCTTTCAAGTCATTTTTCCTCCTCCATCAATCACCATCTATGAGTTTCATAGTGGTTTCCATATATCCACTACCCCTTGAGGCTATCTTTCTCCTTCTATCTTGATCCATTAGTTTCATAGCAGTTCCAATATATCTACTACTCCCTAAGCTAGCTTGGTGACCCTCTCCTATTGCTCCAACCCTCTATTTTTTTGTATAATATTAGGACAACACAATCCTTAACAAGCCACTAATACTATTCACCCATTAGTATCCCCTTCCATTCTAACCATCCATATTATATAAATCCACTCCATGTGACACTCTATACAAATCATGTCATCCATGCCTTTCTCATAGCCTTTTTCTATGCTAGGGATGGGAAACTACATCTTGATTTGAAACAAATTTTGATAGATTCCCTATTATTTTCTTAATATTTAGAATGCTTCCTTATTATTGAGATTTATGTATTATCCGTAATCTTGAGCTTCACACATTATTTCTAATCCCAAGCTTTACACATTATCTTTAATGATGATATCTATGAATTATCCCTTATCCTAAGCTTCATAGATTATCCTTAGTTTTGAGATTATTTCATTATCCTTAATCCTGAGCTTTTGCACTATCCCTAATTAGGTTTATGCACTGTCCCCATCCTTGAGATTTACAAGAATGATAACATTACATTCCTTAATCTGCAACCTAAGCACATGAAACATTAAACTTAATTGTTTAAATTGAAAATATTTAATCAACCTTGATACCATACAATAATCATATCATTTTCTATCATAAATCTCCCCTTATTATCATTTAATTGACATGATATATTGTTACCCTCATTAGGAATCACCATCTTCATCTTTTCTCAACACTTTGGCAAGAGGTAATACTTCTATATGTTGGTTGAGCATTGATTTTTTTATTTTTTATTTATATTTTCACTCATACTATACCTAATTGAGGCCACCACTATCCTTATATCATGTTGTATCTTGAATGTTATACATTGTGGCTTGTGTCTATTATTCCTATATGTCATGATTACTAGATTTCCCATCAGAAGACTCACCAAGGTCATCAAAATTCTTTGTGATATATGTTGAGGAATCATTTTGTTATCTATGCGCTTTCAATTTAGTCCTTTATGCATTAGATGCACCACCACCTTGTGGTAAACCTGTATGTGAAACTAGTTTTCCAAAATCTAAGAAAAATGCATCCTAGTGTGGCCCTTTGAGTCAAGGAAGAACATAAAAATTTGTTATATTTTGGATTCATTAGTTCTATTGACTATCCCAAGTGGGTTTCTAATATAGTAAATATAAGCAAGACAACCAAAGGAATTAGAGTATGCACAAATTTTAGAGACATCAACAATTCTTGCCCCAAAGATGATTTTCCACTTATGAATATTGACATGATTATAGATTTGATAGTTGGTCATGATATGCTATCCCTTATGGATGCCTTTTCAAGATATAGCCAAATTCAAATAGAACCTAATGATAAATATAAGATAAATTTTATCACCCATTGGGATAAATTTTTCTATAAATTCATGTCATTTGGTCTAAAAATGTTGGTACCACATATCAAAGGGCCATGACTATCATATTCCATAATATGCTACATAATATTGTTGAAGATTATGTGGATGAAATCTTAAGAAATTCAAAATCTAAAGTAGATCATCCATTCATCTTTTGTCACATATTTCAGAGGCTCAAAGAATATAAGGGAGATTAAATCCTAAGAAATGTGTCTTTGGAGTCACATCAGGAAAGCTTGTCAAGTTAATTAATTTTAGCCATGGCATAGAGGTAGATCTAGGTAAATTAAAATCAATAACAAAAGTACCACCTCCTAGGAACCTCACATTGCTATGTAGTTTATAGGGAAAACTCAAATATCTCAGATGATTCATTTCCCAATTAGTAGATAAGTGTCATCCATTTTCACATCTACTTTGAAATAATGTTCAATTTTAGTGGGGTGATTCATGCCAAATATAATTTGATCAAATCAAGGAATACCTATCTAATCCTCCAATGTTAGTGGCACCTACTTGAGATAGGGCTTTGTTGTTATACATCTCAGTTACACAACATGCCTCAGGTTCACTTTTAGCTTAGCATAATGATCAGGGGGGAGATAATTTCATCTATTACCTTACCAAAACATTGGTTGGATTTGAACTCAAGTACTCATCCATGGAGAAACCTTGTCATGCAGTAGTGTTTTCCATGTAAAAACTTCATCATTACATGCTTAATACTACCACTCATGATTTCCAAAATTGACCCATTGAAATATTTGTTGTCCAAAGCAACCCTTAACTTATTTGAATGGAAAGGTGGGTCATGGTCCTTAGTTAGTTTTATACTGAGTATGTTAATCAAAAGGAAATCAAAGGCCAAGTTATAATAGATCAGTTAGTAGAGGCTCCCATTCAAGACTTTCAAACTTTGAACATAGAATTTCCAAATGAATGCATCCTTCACATTGAGGAATCCAAGATATGGAAATTATACTTTTATGGATTATTCACATCACATGGATTAGGTGCTAGCATAATTTTTATCAGCCCCCAAGGTGATTTAATTCCTAAAGAATTTCACATTTCTTTTCCTTGCACAAACAACATAGTGGAATATGAGGCATTATAATTTGGTCTAAAACTAGCACTCAGACATCTTGTGAGACACCATCATTTGGGGATGAACAATGTAGTCATGTGTCTTGCATTAAGATCGCATCTCCCATATCACCTGTTGCTACATATGAATTCAATGTTGACTCATTCATGAGTTCTAATGATTTTTTGCATCAAGGCATTGTTATTTTCATTTTAGATCCACCATATTGGGATGTATATCTACCAAACATCACATCTTTGTTTGTAGAATCCCACCTTTTAGATTTGGATGACACTATTGAGTAAATTCATCTCCTCTATGATGCCAGATTCGATGAAATTGCATCTCCATTGCCATCTTTGGATCTCTTTCCTCACCTACATTGGCTTATATTGTGACAAATTATGCAGATATTCATGAGTTGACCTATCTGAATCAATCATCACCTATGTTGGCATCCTTGTAGCAATACCATATTCACATTTGTCTATTTATCACCATACATCCATGGTCCATGTTCTTTAATCACATATGGTACTTGATCCATCTTATCAATATTCATCACACATCAGCATTTTCTTGGAGATATTTGGGCATTATTGGCATCATTTTAGTTTTTGGATCATGTGCACAATTTAGAGACATTCATCTTACTTGCATATTGCTATCTAGAATGGGGAGTCATCTTGCACACATTTGTGGTGTTTTTCTTCCCAAGGGGAGAAATATTTTTCAGTGATCATGGATCATCTTCAACATCTAGTGTCAAGCATCTACCAACACTACAAGCATCATTTTTAGAGGAGGTTGCACAGTTTCTTTTCTCCTATCAGTTTTTGGAGGAAGAATTTCATCACATGGAGTTCATGACTTCACTTTTTTTTTTGGGGGAGGGAGGGGGTCACATAAACCTTCTTTGTTTTCTCTCCTATGGGGAGGAAAATTCATTGTACATTGTGCTAAAAGTAGTCTTTACGGGTTCAACATGAATCCTTCTTCTATCTTCTCCACTTGTACATTTTATTGCATTTGCATCATTTCTCTTTTGGAGAGGGGTTTTATTTCCCATTAGGTGTTTCTCCTTTACTCCACTTTATGATAAATTTATACATGAATAACTAACATGGCCTAGTAGTCGGGACTCATCATCTTGCATACATTACTCCCTAAGTTGCACTTGGCGGTCGGGGGGGGGAAGAGGAAGGGTTTAGAGTAAATGAAATCATTATCATACCTAGTTAGTTAATTTCCTTTCTAGTATTGACCTATTTACAGTTATAGGTTAAGTTTACTTAGGTTTATTATGATTTTGTCTCACTTCATAGCATTGATGTACATGTATCCTTATCATTTGAGACACCTATTTCATGTATATTTGACACTTGCTCACACACTTTCCAAGTGAGCTCACAAGTGTTCCATCTTTGGAGGGATATTTAGTTGTTTAGTCATGCCTTCCTACCTCATCTACCTTTCCTATGTATGTAAGGCTTCATCATTTTATTTTATACTCTTCATTTTATATTGATATACATACTAGTGTGCTCATATTTTCACTTGTAGAAGGTTATCAATTCAAGCTCTTTGATCTTCACATTCTCCAACATATATCACATAAACTAGAGTTGTCTCTTAACTATATTCATAAAATAAATAAGAAATATTTACATATTATATTTGGAAACATTTTATTTTAACTGAAGATATTTTTTTCATCTAATTATAACTCATTGTTTCAAAGCTAACCTATTACAAATTTTCTAATATAAAATAATATTTATTTTTTTAAAATCTTTTTATTTTTTATTACAAATTAGAGTCTATGAGTTATTATGTTTGAATTAAAAATAAATGTGTTACGGAAAAGGTCATATAAATTAACTATTTCTACTCATTTTCACAAAACTGAGGGAGAAGTTGATCTCCTTGTTGGTTGTATAAATTATATGTAATAAAAATTTATTTTCTTGTTGTTAGCCAAAAGTGGTGTTTGTAGTGATTGACATGAAGATAGAAAAATGTCAAAATTTGAACAATCAAGAAGTTTAATAGCCAAGAGTTTATCTATCCATGTGGAAGATGATTTATCTAGCATACAAATAAATAAATATTAATTGACATGGTCAATACATGAAGGGAGATGGTGGAGGTGCCTTACAAAACAAAACTGATTTTCCACCTACTTCACACTCAAGCCCTCATTACCAGTGCTCTTTATGTTTTCTATGTTAATTTTCCACTAAATCATTCTCATCTCCTCTCTATCACCTTGTTTTAACTTGTGCCCATGTCTATAATACACTCCTGCCTCATATGGAATTCCATTTGTAATTTATAGTGGAAGATTTCAACATCTCAATGGAAATTAGTAAATAGTGCAAATGGCACATATTGAACATACCTTTTTCTATCTTCTATCTCTAAGCCACTAAGGCTTTAATAGTATGATAAAAATGTATTGGATTGATTAGTTACCCTAATATTAATTCCATCCTAGATCTAAATTATGCTTGTAAACCTAAATCATAGTGTTTGGTAGCCTTCAAATAGATGGTATGTAGTTAAAATAGTTATTAATTTTCTAGAATTTGTGGTGTCCATAGCTCTTGTCCTCCAAAATATTTATAGATAAGAAATGTGTTAACAAGAAAATAGTTACAACTCCCAACAACCTACTTGGGAATGCCTCTGAGTTTGGGAAGAATTCACAACAATATTTGGAATAGCTTAGTTTAAATAATCCAAAGGAAGATAGTAGCCTAGAAAGGGTTTCTATTGGGTCAAGCTAATAAACTTCAACTAATAAAAAATATCTTCAGAGCATCCTAGTTTACATGCTTTCTTTGTTCAAAATCCCTTATCTTTTAGCTAAAAAGGTGGAAAACATTGAGAGAAGGTTATTACGGTTAAGGATAGAGGGAAAGAAAAGGCATTCACTGGTGGCTTGGGTTATATTTTTCCTCCTTGAGGATATTGGGGGTCTATGGCTCATAAAATTAAGGATATGATCAAGGCTATAATAGATAAAATTGGTTGGAAATATATGACATTGAAAAATGAGTGGAGTAGAATTATTTGGGCTAAATACTTATACAAGTATGAAGGCATATCTCTCCTACCTTGGCCTAGTCTTTGAGTCAGCTCAACCATTTAGAGCAACCTAATTAAATATAAATATCTTCTAAGAAAATGAATAAAATATAATGTGGGAAACAGAGAAAACATCTAATTTTAGGAGGATCTCTAGATTGCTCGATTACTTCTTGAGTCCTCTCTCCCATGTGTTAGGATCAAAGGGGAGTTGAGTGAAATATTTTGAAGGTATATTAAATACATTTGGAACAAAAACATGCAAGATGTCTCTTTATAATTCTAGGAAAATAGAGAAAACATCTAATTCTAGGAGGATCTCTCAATTACTTCTTGAGTCCTCTCTCCCATGTGTTAGGATCAAAGAGAAAACATCTAATTCTAGGAGGATCTCTCGATTACTTCTTGATTCCTCTCTCCCATGTGTTAGGATCAAAGGGGAGTTGAGTGAAATATTTTGAAGGTATATTAAACACATTTGGAACAAAAACATGCAAGATGTCTCTTTATAATTCTAGGAAAATAGAGAAAACATCTAATTCTAGGAGGATCTCTCAATTACTTCTTGAGTCCTCTCTCCCATGTGTTAGGATCAAAGAGAAAACATCTAATTCTAGGAGGATCTCTCGATTACTTCTTGATTCCTCTCTCCCATGTGTTAGGATCAAAGCGGAGTTGAGTGAAATATTTTGAAGGTATATTAAATACATTTGGAACAAAAACATGCAAGATATCTCTTTCTAATTCTAGGAAAATAGAGAAAACATCTAATTCTAGGAGGATCTCTCAATTACTTCTTGAGTCCTCTCTCCCGTGTGTTAGGATCAAAGAGAAAAAATATAATTCTAGGAGGATCTCTCGATTACTTCTTGAGTCCTCTCTCCCATGTGTTAGGATCAAAGGGGAATTGACTGAAATATTTTGAAGGTATAGTAAATACATTTGGAACAAAAACATGCAAGATATCTCTTGCAATATCTATAATGATATTCTAGGAATCCTCAACCCAACTACTCTATAGGATTTAATCACCAAAATTAATACATAAAAATTCAATCTTTCTAATTAAAAGATAAAATTATATGGACAACAAACCTTACAAGTAACTATTTAGTCAAATATATGTTTGATACTCTTCATGAATATCCAAGGCCTAATTTCTATCAAAGAATAATTTGGAACCACAATCTCATCCCCAAGATCAATTTCTTCTAGTGGACCATCCATCAAGATAAATTCTCCCATTGGATAACCTAAAAAATAGAGGTTTCCCTCTTTTCAACAAGTACATATTATGTAAGTGTGTTGAGGAATCCATTAATCATCTACTAATTGAATGCCCATGTGCATAGAACATCAAAAAATTTGGTTTACAAAGATTCAAAACCCAATGGGTCTGGTTGAAGGATATTAAGATGTTGGAAG
Organism: Sequoia sempervirens; assembly: GCA_007258455.2. NCBI lineage: Eukaryota > Viridiplantae > Streptophyta > Pinopsida > Cupressales > Cupressaceae > Sequoia > Sequoia sempervirens. The sequence goes on along the minus strand of VDFB02254296.1, from coordinate 3,359 downwards.
CTAACTAGATTCCCCATTTTGGCCACCCTAATGTTGGAAAAACATGGATGCAATATCTTCCCTACATTTGTGGGGGCATCTAGAAGGAGATAATTAACAATATTTTAAGGAACAAAAGTAGATTGTAGAAGCTATTGCTTGAAATTTTTTATGATATAAGAGAGAGCATGGATTTAGCCCAAATTAAAAAACCTAAAAAAATTCTTAATTCTATTCAAAAGTAAATTACAGCTAGATGGAACATCAATTCAAGTTTAGAAAATATGGATATCACCAAAAAAAAAAAATTAAAAATAGGAAAAATAGTTTGGTTCCCGCCTAATCCAAATTGGGTTAATTTTAACTTTGATGGTTCCTCTAAAGGTAACCATGGGAAGGTGAGTGGGGGTGTAGTTCTAAGAAACAAAAAAGGTAATTTTGTCACTGCCTTCACCAAGAACTTAGGATTCCAAACCAATAACTATGTCAAAGATTTACAACTACTCCTTATCTTTCTTTGGAAAGGAAACTTGGAATATTACCAATAATTTTGTGGAGGGGACTCTAAAATCATAATTTACATGCTTAACTCTAAGTTTGTCCCTCACTAGTCCTATACAAACTCCATTGATAATAGTAGGGAGTTGATGAAGATAAAATAAAGTATTAAAATCTTGCATGTGTATAGAAAAGGAAATAGGAATGTTGATCTTCTAACAAACATGGGAGGCACACTAAGTGATTTCTTGTATTAGCACATGGAGTTTGTTTATGTTTTAAGCTATTAGTGTGAGGCCACCCCTCCCCCTCATGTTCATATCATATTTTAATAGACTTGGCAATGTAAAAAACTTTTGGATATGTTGTTTCACCCTGTTATGATCATTGACTATGTGGAGAATGACACTAAATTATAATAGTAGTTGATTATTGATTGAAGGAAATTTAGTAAATAATGTTATATTTGAGTATCATGGTTTGATGAGGATGATTTAGTTAATCATGGTTATGGACTATTGACAATTACTAGACTTGGATTTTATTATTTATGGTGGATATCATTACTAATGGAATTTATTTTCAAACTATTGTAAAATGATAAAACATTAGGATATGATTAATATTTTTATGCATCATTTGGGTTATTTTGAATAATTTTTGAGTTATTAACTTATAATGCATGTGTGTCCTTTATGTTTTGGATATTTAAATTAAATATGAAATTATATATGTTGTGCATATGATATAATGGTAGTGGTTACTCTAGTTATCTTATTTGGATATATTAATTGTAACATGCCAATTTTCACACAAGTAAATTTCCTATGTTTTCACTTTCAAGTAAATAAACTATGTTTCATAACCATTGCAGTAAAAAAATTATTTTCTAAAAGAGAGAAAATGAGCATAAATGACATACAAATTCCAAGCATTGATTTCATTTCCAATATAATATTCCACATATTACAATTTTTCCAAATATTGTATACAAAATACATACATAGCTCACCCGAGCTTCAAAGCAATAGATATAGGTGGTCTAGGAATCTCCTTTCAAATATTGGTCACCAGCTAAGAAGGAGAAGCATCACTCAAGTGCTTTTCCACCAACCACAAACTCAAATGTGGCCCCCTACACATCTATCATCTGATAGATGGCCCTACCCTTCAATGAAGAGATTGGTGGAGTAACCTCATAACTATATAACCACTCTAAGCTTAGTGTTGTTCGCTACATAACTAGAACTTGTAGACACTACAATCTTGAACTAGCATGCATAAAAGGAACATGGTGAATTGGCAGTGTACCCAAAGTAAATCACACTACTTTGTCCAAAGTATTCTCACTTAGTATTTCAAGTGATAATCATCCTATTCACATACATTACTCTAGCTCGATTTGACTTTAGGCCATTATATTCTATGCATAGGTAATTTCCTTCAATAAGTAATCATTAACCTCAGAAATAACATATTCCCCTTTTTCCATAGCACAATGGTATCTCTACCAATATAGCTTAAACATAAGTTATCCTCTTGAATGGATATTCTAATCCCAAGTATAACATATGAACTTTCTAAGTCTACAAATTAACTTTGCATAAAATAACTTGACAAGCTATTCTTGCTTCATCAATCCTAGTATATAATACTATTGATGATAAATAATCACTCCTTAATATGGAATAAGTACAAACACTCATAAGGAAATCATATCAACAAGACTCTTTTCCTTTCCAATAAGAAAATGATTCATTACTTTATTTTCAAGCAATTAACTGCAAATCCAAACAAAACATATAAGACATTCAATCTTTCACTAAAAATAGATCAACATAAAGGGAATAGAATCCCATGCCTATTATTCACTTTAATCCAATTGACACACTAGTTCTTAAGCTTGGCCCCCTCTTAAAATCAGCTAAGCAACAAATCCCTCTCAATTCCTTTCACTATTGTTTCCTCACAAAATACCTCTCAACAAAATTAGAACCTCACAAATAAAATTCAGCAGAATGGAGAAGCATAATAATGTGTAGAAGAAGTGTATCCAAATGAGGTAAGAGTGCCTCTTATTTATACCCAAAAAATGACATCTACATGCTAGAAACAAGGCCAATGAATTGACACTTCTCAGCCCAGTTCAATCTACTCAGCTTGATAAGCAAAAAGGTGGAAAATTCCTATCTCAATACTCACCCAAACAGGATAGCAAGTCGATTCTTTGCTTGCCAACAACATGTTGAATGATTCATAGTGTACATGTTCTAATCTAGAAATCGACTTATAGGCTCAGAGACTTTTAATGAATCACAGAGTTCATAATATGGCACCAACAATTCACCATATTTCCTATTATTTATCTTGCTCTTTCCTAGAAGAATAAGTCTATACTCATTTGGTTGTGTTTTACTTAGCTAACTTGGTCTTAGCCAAAGCATTCAACACATATCATTTGAGTCTACTTCCCTTTTTATAGCATTTCTTTATCATTAACTCAACACGTTGCTTTGTATAGTGCGCAACTCTTTAGCTTTATGCTTTATAAATTATGCACAACACATATAAACTTGTGTATTTCCATCACATTTATCAATGATAATATATGCAGTTTAATTACTTAACATTGCACTATTATATGAAGTGCTATATTCACATTATATCGACCATTCAATAAATCAGCCAAAGTATATATATAATATATATAAATATATGTATATATATGTACATATATATAACATTACTAAATAACATTTATCGTTGTTTATATATATATATATATATATATATTCTTTGACAAATAAGTTTGTCTAATAATCCATTTGATATTCGAATAAAAGAGATCAAGCTAATATTTTATATAAAATATTGTATGTATA
>VDFB02254295.1:0-47362 GCA_007258455.2 Sequoia sempervirens | reverse complement strand
ATTCCCCCTTAAAGTTAATAGGGGTCATCTCATGTCAATTTTTTATAAAATAAAAAATGAAGTACCACAATAATGTAGGTCTTCTTTGATAGTGATAAATAGGGACACAAATATATGTCAAAATGAAGAGCATGTATTCTAGATTACATGAATGTCATCTTGTCACAATTTATAATCTCAGTATTTTAAAAGATGATATATATGAGGTTGTATAAATATTTTATTTGGAGCTCAGATCTCCTCAAATTAGCCTCATCCTAAGTTCATTGCATAGTGCATGTAGGTCTTAAAATAATGGTTTTATAAATGGAATATTGATAGAGATTTAAGAACTTTACAATATGTCCAAAGGGCTTGGATAGGAGGATTTATCTACTCGAGGTGTTAAAATTCCTAAAGGTTTTATTTTATGCTTGAGGTCTTACATCTATAGGTGTCATAGTTATGCACACTCCCCCTCAGTGTTAACTCCTTACGGCTAAGCATTGATCTAAATTTAGAGCATATAATGCCTTGAGGTCTTATGTTATGTTGTTAGGTCCTACATCCAAGGATTTAGCCATTTTGAGGTGTTAAAATGCCTATAGGTCTTATTTTATGCTTGAGGTATTACATCTAGAGGTTTCATTGTTTTCCACACTCCCCCTTAATGACAATTCCTTATGGCCAAGCATTGCACAAAGGTTTAATATATGATGGTTGAGATTCCAATCTATTTGTTCTTAATCATAGTATACCTCTTAATAATTAGATGAATAGAATTAGAGAGTAAATTTATGATGGAATACATTCCCTTGAGTGAAGTTCTTATGATCTTCAATGTATTTTCATAGATCCTTTTTTGTTGGAAATAAGAGTCTTTGGTAAGTGTAAAATAAATCTAGTTATCATTTAGTAAGGTGGTACTTTTACTAGTACCCAAATGAAACTCTTACATAAATCTTCAAAGCCTCATTGATTCTTTTGGAGCTACTTTTGTATTTAGTCTTTTGATTAAAAAATCATAGAAGATAATTTTTTTAAGTATTACTCAATCCATGGAATAGCACTTGTACCATTTATTTTGAAGACATAGTCTAAGGTAGATTTCTTATAAATAAAATCACAAAAATATTCAGCAAGACAATGATTAAATAAAGTTGATTCTTGGTGTAGAAAAAATATAATATTTTAATGTGCAGTTGTCATTTGCCAATGAGAATATAGTATTCCTCATAAATCTAGAGTATAATCAATTTGATTGTAGATAATTTAATGATCATTATAAAGAATATCATAAGAGATTTTTTATTAATATAAGCATAAGTAATTTTTCATGTTTCTTAGAAGGAAAAATAATCATGCACTAAACATATAGGAATGATCCAAAAATAAATTAAGCAATGGGTGAAAATAAATTAAGCAATGGGTGAGCTATCTTTTCTAGGCTTGCTCCTTGAACAATTTTATTAGGACAATAGTCACCCATTATATGTAGGTCCCTTATACCCAAAAAAATTGATTTGATGATAAAAACTTTTATTTAGAATATTTAATGTACATGTATATCAAATCTTTGTAAAATATATTCTTTATAAGCTACAAGGATCCCAATAGGTAAGATCTTATAATTTTCTTTAATATAAATAGTTCTAATAACACATAATATAACTCATTATTCATTTTTTTTTTCTTTTGAACACCATGTTACAAGTATGAGTATTCAAATTAAGTGGTATAGGTTATACATTTTTATCATTTTCTAAGGTTTTCTAGTCACTATTTTCTTACAAAGAATTTAGTATTTAATCTAGAACATCAAGAGTTTCTCCTAAAAATAAAATTCCAATAAGTTACTAAGCCATATAGAGTATATAATAATTTTAACCCTTCTCCTAAATAGTGTCCAAAAAAACTAAAGGTTACATTTGATCTATAAAAGAAATATATTACATTTTTTTTTAATAAAAAAATACCAATTAATTTGGAATAAAAACTTGAAGGGAAGGACACACACTAAAGTAAATTTAATTGTTTGAATAAATCAAGGTTCATGTAGTGTCGAAAAAAGTAATCCTTTTTTCACTTAGTTTGGATAATTGACATAAAATTGAATTAATTGTGTCTTGGAGTGGTGATGTAATGTGTTGTACACATTCACATCATTCTAGTATCTTTATTTGACTGAAATGTACCTTAATGTGTCTCTTGCAAAGGTGTTGTAAAGTGTTGTAACACACTTTCACACTTTTCTAGGGTTTACTTAATGTGTACCTTATTTAAGTGTTGTAAAGTGTTGTAACACACTTTTACATTTATCTAGGGTCCTCTTAATTAATTATGGTTAATTGGAGTTAATTAAATCCTTTAATTCAAATTCAAACCTTATTTATGACACCTTTGAAGATCTATCTCGACACCCACAATTCAAATTGCATAACAATTAAATTGGGAAAATGTAGGTCCTGGAAAATGGTGTCAGGACCCATTCGCCCTAGGTGGTGAATGGGTCCTCCCTTTATAGGACCCCCCTTTATCTATTGATTCTAAATGGGTTTTTAGTGTTTTTTCCATCCCTCGGGGTTAGGCCTTGGAAACTGAGCCATGACCCATTTGCCCTAGGTGGCGAATGGGTCCTCCCTTAATGAGGACCCCCTTTTTTAATTTCATTGTGGCAGGAATCTGATAATGTTTATCTCCAAATTTGGTGTCGGCTTGAATTATTTGAATTTTGAGGTTAATATCCTAATTTAGTATAAATAAGGGGTTAATTCACATTATTTATGTTAACAAGACCTAGCAATTTTATGAGACATCCTAATAATTTACAAGAAGATTCTGGAGTCTTCAAAGAGCATTTTCAAAGAGGAATTTCAATGATTATCAGAGTTTATTGCAGCGATTCAAGATCAAATTCCATCATGTCTGGTTTGATGCATGCATGTTGATGGCTAAGATTTTGAGTGTAGCATTGAGGATATACTTGCAATCATTTCACATCCAAGATCTACATTCTTCATGGCCACTACATGTTAGATTGCAGATTTGCATTACAAGACAACATCCAAGGTATCTACATTGCATCATTTCATGTTTCATGCTTCAATTTTATTGTCTCATCCAAGGTGGAATTCCAATTCCATAGTCCACCATACCAATGTCCACCCCTACATATACTGGTACACAACCTACAACAACCATTCAACCAACCACAACATTTACACCTGTTAGCACTGTGTACACTTCCATATGCATTCCTGTAGGAATTCCTTCCACCTTTGTGCCTTTGAATACAATAATTCCTCAACAATCAAACTCCACCAACCTACAATTCAATAGTCCTTCACATACATACACTACACCACCTTATTCCCCTTAACCTTACAACCAAAATGATCCTCTCATTAACTCACTTTTACAAACTATGACATCCCTTCAACAACAAGTGGCAACATTACAACAAAACAACAACAATCAACCTTTGCAATACATCAAGTCTACCCTATTTTCCTTCGACATATTAAGAGCACAAATGCCACAAGGTATAGAAATACCTCACTTTGATAAATATGGTGGGAAAGGAGATCTTGTCAGCCATGTTTCCACTTTTACGGCCTTGTGTAGTGATTTCATCTTTGAAGATAAACTTTTGGATAAGCTATTTTCTATATCCTTAAAGGATATTGCGTTAGAGTGGTTCTCCTCTTTGCCGAACAATTCAATTAGTTCATTCAGTGAACTCATTGAATCCTTTTACAACCACTTCTATATTCACATGGGTCCCAAGATGACCCTTGTTGATTTAATGACATGCAAACAAAAAGAGGATGAGAAAGTAATTGATTTCATAGGAAGATATCAAACATTTTATTCACAAGTGAACATTAAGATCCTTGATTCTACCCTTCAACGAATGTTCATTTCCAACTTACAATATAAACTCCAAAGAAAACTTGAAATGTTAAGATTTCCATCCTTCACACAGTTATGTATAGCCCTTCATGATTATCAAAATTCAATTGGTGGTCATGATGTCAAAAATCCCCCTAGTCATCCTGAAAAGTCTGAATCTACAACTCAGAACAATTATCAACCTTTCAAGAAGCAAAGTAAGGTATTTTTACAACTAAATTCCCCTCAAACAAGTCAACAAACTAATAATCAAGTGGTTGATATCAAGACAACAACTCCTTTCGAGGAACGGGAGAGAGGGTTCACTCCTTTACCCAATACCCTTCATAATATCATGTTGCAGCTCATTGACAAGAAAATTCTTACCTTACCTCTTGTTAAAGAACGAGACCTTAATATACCATTTCCTAAATTATTTTGAAAAATTGCTTATTGTCATTACCATCAACAAAATGGGCACAGTGCAGAATATTGTAAGTGTCTTATACATCATGTGCAAGACCTTATTGATTCTAATCGTTTACTAATTGGAGGCGTGAATGATCAAGGTAACAAGTTTGTAGCCCCTCCCAATCAAAATTTATAAATCTTTACAAATCCAATGCCTAAACACACTGTTTCATTTATCAAAGCTAGTGAAACTAAGAATGAAGTGATGAATGTTGACACAAAGGATGATAGCATAGAACAAACTCCTATGGAAACTAGTCTTCTGGATAACTCAAACAATGCAGTAGCATTTATCGAAGCTAGACCTCGTAAGGCCTAAACTAAAAAGCCTCTTGACATTACTTTCTCACAAAATGGCATACCTAAGCGTGTACCTGATGGTCCTCTTTGCATAGTTGGCCAAATCAATAATAAGCCCACTAATGGGATATTGATTGATCACATATGTGGAGAGAATGTGATCATAGAAGAATTCTTATATGTGCATGAACTATATAAAGATACATATGACAAATCAAAAGCATGGATCAAGATGCATAACAGATTTTCCTGCCCTATGATAGGCTTGATAGATCTCCCTTTAAAATTAGGACCGAAAACATTAATTGTCTCATTTTCCATCATTCTGTAATCGGACCAATTTCATGTGAAGCTAGGCTATCCATGGCTTCGCTCCATGAATGTTGTCCCTTCAGTTGTGCATAAATGTCTAAAGTTTCCATTTGGAAATGATATCTTTACTATGCATCATAGTGGATTTAATCCTATGTCAACTCGAGGGAATTTTTCATTAGATTTCTTTTGGCTTGAACCTATGGAACCTATCAAACCTCATGAGGATTTCTTTTTCAAATATCATCAAAAGTTCAACATAAAGAAAATAGTGGAACTATCCCTTCAAAACATGCCTCAACCTATAAATGAAACATCTATCCTTGATGAAGCCATGATCGAATGAAAGCACTTCTGAACATACAAGAACAACCTATAGACAAACCTCCCACAATTTCCTACAAGAGACCCCAAGATAACACAAACAATCTCGTTGTCCCTCCTAGAGTCAAACAAGTTTATAAAGCTAGAGAGAAAGTGGTTGAACAACCTATTCTTGTTCCTTTTATTCCTCCCAAGGAAGAGAAGGAACCTATGATTGAAAAACTTGCTCTTACACAAACACAAATTGACAATAGATTGAAATGGAATCAAAGTGCTAGAGAGCGTAGGTGTCATTGATATGCTATTGCTCATAAATTACAAACTCAAGAAGACAAGAACAACATAGAAAATCAGAATCCAAACTTACCTAAAGCAAAGCATGATGATCCTATACCTTTGCCACAACATAAACAAAAACATTGCATGGACATTGTTATTCGACCTCCTATTATGATAAATCTAGATGATGATATTGACATAGAAAAAATTGATGAACGAGTGCATGATGAGTTGAATACATTTTTTTCTTCTTTTATGAGCTTAAATGACAAATCTCCTAAAAAGAGTGTTGAACTTGGTGCTTCCCCTGGTTCGGCACTTGCTCTTGTCCCTTTGGCTAGTTTTTTGCCTTCCATTTATACTAACTAAGATTGGGATGTGAACAATCTACTTTAGGTTGACTCACATGTACCTTACTATTATTTTGCATTTTCATGTTTTTATTGTGTGATTACATGTGCATAATGTGATCCCCTATTTTTTTTCTTTTGATGTATCTCTCTCCCTTTTTGTGAATTTCTCTATATGTACCTTTCATTCTTCTATATGTCATAATCATTTCATTTATCTTGTATTTTCCTTTTGGGGATGATGCAAGGTGTTGAGATATTTAGGTCTCTTCCATGTTGACCCAAAAGCTTTTTCTTTACCTTTTTCATTTGTCTTGTGTTTTCCTTTTGGGGATGATGCAAGGCATCGAGACATATAGGTCTCTTCCAAGTTGACCTGAAAGGCTTTTTCTTTGTTTTTGCTCTCTTTGTGTCATTCTTCTAGTTCTATGTGTATTTGGGGAATGATGACAATTCCATGCTCTATGACAACATTGTAGCACAATCATACTAACCCTGAATCCATAGATCCCTTATGTATTTGTGGGGGAAACCCTTCTTTCATATTTCATGACACAACTTATCTCAATAACATATTACTTGGCATAGGGTTTTCTGAGGAAAGCTCTCATTTCGTAAGCATAATATTTGGCTACTTTAAATAAATTGCTCACACTAATGGTGTAGCAACTGCTTTAAAGTGGGGGCATACATCAATGACATCTTTCAATAAAAATTCATGGCCTATTTTTTTCTTTTTTTCTTGTGATGTGTCCTCTTATTGGTGGTGTCATTAGGTTTGATGTTGTCCAAGAGTGTATGATCTACTGTTATGGCATGATGTGAACAAGGCATCCCATGAGTGAAGATTTGACACCTCAACTTGTCCTCTCTTGGAGACATTAGGCACAATGCTCCCTAAGAAGAAAACCTTTACACGAACAAAGAAAAATCCCCTTTAACAAAATTTTACATTATAAAAGCATTTACAAAAATCATTACATTGTGGTTCCTTATTGAAGTTGTCAAAAGGATAACTTTGATATGGTATGAGAGGCTAATATGATTCTCTCATTTTCCACTTCATTGGGATAACTCACCTAGTTGGTAGACTAAGGTTCCTCTACCCCAGTGTGAGAAGCATGTGTTATGGAAAAACAACCTAGATGTGTTCCACATCACGTTGGACCATTGAAGCTTGATCCTTTTTCTTGGACAAACAACCCCATTCCACATCACGTTGGAACAGTTGTGATTGATCCTTAATTTTTCTTTATTTTTATTGACCTTTGACAAGGTATGGTTATGTATCTTTTTTATTGCTACATACTTAAGCATCTTCAATATCTACTTTAGTGTGATTTTGACATGGGGTCATCCTCTCACTAAAGTGGGGGCACAATGTAGTGTTGAAAAAAGTAATCCTTTTTTCACACTTAGTTTGGATAATTGACATAAAATTGAATTAATTGTGTCTTGGAGTGGTGTTGTAATGTGTTGTACACATTCACATCATTCTAGGATCTTTATTTGACTAAAATGTACCTTAATGTGTCTTTTGTAAAGGTGTTGTAAAGTGTTGTAACACACCTTCACACTTTTCTAGGGTTTATTTAATGAATTAAGCCTAATGGGCCCCTTTTAATGAAATGTACTTAATGTGTACCTTATTTAAGTGTTGTAAAGTGTTGTAACACACTTTTAAATTTATCTAGGGTCCTCTTAATTAATTATGGTTAATTAGAGTTAATTAGCCCCTTTAATTAAAATTTAAACCTTATTTATGACACCCCCCAAAGATCTATCCCGACACCCACAATTCAAATTGCATGACAATTAAATTGGGAAAATTTAGGTCCTAGAAAATGGTGCCAAGACCCATTCTCCCTAGGTGGTGAATGGGTCCTCCTTCTATAGGACCCCCCTTTATCAATTGATTCTAAATGGGTTTTTAGTGTTCTTTCCATCCCCTAGGGTTAGGTCTTGGAAAACTAAGCCAGGACCCATTCGCCCTAGGTGGCGAATGGGTCCTCCCTTAATGAGGACCCCCTTTTTGAATTTCATTGTGGGGGGAATTTGATAATGTTTATCTCCAAATCTAGTGTCGGCTTGAATTATTTGAATTTCGGGGTTAATCTCCTGATTTAGTATAAATAAGGGGTTAATTCACATTGTTTCTCCTAACAAGACCTAGAAATTTTAAGAGACATCCTAATACTTTACAAGAGCATTATAGAGCACTTCAAGAGAATTTTCAAAGGAATTTCAAGGCAGATTATCAAGATTTTATTGCAGCAATTCAATATCATTCCATCATGTCTAGGGTTTGATGCATGCATGTTGTTGAGTTAAGATTGTGAGTGTAGCATTAAGGATATACTTGCAAGCATTATTTAACATCCAATATCTACATTCTTCATGGCCACTACATGTTAGATTATATATTTCCATTATAGGACAACATCCAAGGTATCTACATTGCATCATTTCATATTTCATGCTTCAATTTCATTGTCTCATCATTTGGTTTAATTACCTACAAGGGGTTTGACTTAGGAAATCCCCTATTCACTAACAATCAACAATTTTTTCTTCCCTTGAATGTTTGTTTGGAGATTTACAGGTTGAAGATCAATTGGAAAATAGGTTTAGAGCAAAATTGTCAAAGTTGTCAAGTTGAAAAGTTGTCATTCAAAGTGCGAGAATAAAGAATTGAAGCTACAAAATTAAGTATAAGTTTTCGTGAGATGGAAACCAAGAATTTGAGAGTGTAGACATCAAGGAAAATAGCCCAAATCTTAGTTTCAAAAACCTTAATAGGGACTCATTCGCCACTAAAGGCGAATGAGTCCTTTATGCCCTAAAAATAGGCTTCTTACAACAAGGTACACACCTCTTTGAGCTCTAAAAACTCCCCTCATAGTTTCCATAATAGTTAGGGTCAATTTATGATTGTTATTTATATCTTTTTGCCCTCATAGTTACATCAATTATAGTGATTTGTTTGGTGAAATTTTCTAGTGGTTTATCTAGGTCTTGATAAGCCCTAATTTTTCCCACCAAATCAGTTCCTTTCATGGGTCTTAAATGTATCAAGACATTGTTTAAAAATAGGCATTGAAACTAGATGGGAAATATCATAAGTAGATAAATTTCATGATTACAAAAAAGAAGACCAAAAATCATCCCATTAAAATGTAGATTAAGAGATTCTCATAATTTTAACATCAAATAATATGTCAGTTAGCCTATATGATATAGTATGCACAAAAAATCTTGTTACCATTTCACTATATGTCCCAATTGTGAGGAACATTTCTGAAAAATCATTCACTAGGTGAAATTATAGAGACATTAACAGATCAATATAAATAGAAGAATCAATGGTTATGGGGTGTTCATTTATCTGTCTTGTCTCATCAATAAGCCATTTATGAAAATATAGCATAAAAAAAAATGGAACACTACGATGTCCACCCATACTAAATGACTATAAAAATTATTCACAAAGCACCCTAATAAAGAATAAATAAATGTTTATTTGTTTCATAGGGATAAGATTTCCTAGGTTCCTAATGTGGATTTAGATGTTATAGGCCTTGCTAAATGCCCATGACATGCCAAGGACAGAATCAACCATAATTTTAATCATAGAGGGGAAAAGATGATTCAATTTTGTGTGGAAGTTTCATAGGTATTACCCAAAAAGATTTAGAGGCCATTATTGTGTTAGACTATTAAAAAAAACTATAGCACATTTTTTTTTTCTAAATTTTCACTTTGTTTAGAAACAGGCCAACTATAAAAATACTTTTTAGGTTTTCTTTTCATGATTAGTAGTTGATGCCAAGCAATTTCACTAATTTATTTCTAGGTCTTTGGGTCAAAAGGATATTTCTAATTCACTCCTTCAATAAGATACAAAAACACTCTTTTTTTCCCTCTAAAATGTTCAATAAAATTATTGATATTCAAAAATAGACTAATATCATATATGACCTTCTTCATTAGAATATTCCTTCCTTTAAAAAAAATCCAAGATGAACCTCTCTTCATCTATTATATTATCCTCTTAATTGAAAACCTAATGTTCTATTTGATTTGACTCTGACTGTATCAAACTCATGAAGTATAGCTTATGTTCTTCACTAGCAATGTTATTTCCATATTTTTCATGCTCCCATTGCAATTATAAAATTTCATTACCATACATTGTATACTTGAGTTCTCACATTCAAATTCCAAAGTTATTGTTTGATGTTTAAAAGTGGATTGGGCTTCAACTCACTCCTATTGCAAGCATAGGTGTGCTGCCCAGGATCCTCAAGGAGGTCAAAATCCACACGACCCCTTTGTCATTCTTGTTGGTGCATGAGGATTATAAAAAAATGTAAGATATCTTATGGATGTATGGTGTAGAGTCTAAACTAATGTATTATAAACTTGGTAGAACCTACACAATTTAGAGGTTTATCTAACTGAACAGTCCACTCAACATCGTAAAGACTACATTAAAATGTCAACCCAAGGTTTAAACTTGTGATGGTGCAACATTGTATATGCCTTCAGAGACTCAAAACTACCTAAGTTATCCCACTTAAGATATTCTACTTGTTGGAAATTACAAAATTGCATAACAGTGAAAGAACAAATCAGAACTAATGGCTATGGGTACCTACAGCTTAAACTGTAACTAAACTATTACTAATAAGATATCATTGTATCAACTCAAAACTAATCAAAACTAACAATTCAACTAATTTAACCTTTGAAGTACTACTAGTTAACTGTTACATGCATGTTAATGAACATTCATTACCAATAAGCAAAATATGAAATTCTAGTTTAACTTGTACGCAGTTCATGAAGTAATGATGAACAAAAAATAACTCTTTGAAACAAAGATAAATAATTAGAAAATGAAGTGAAGAACAGTTACCTTGAGTGGCCTGCTCAAGTGACTATTCTCACTTAACTGGAACCAAATCTAACTAACAGATTCTATGCATCCATGTGAAATTGACTTCATTCATTGTATATCATGAAAGATTACATAAGATCTTCTTCACAGATTGTATTCAATGAAAATCATTCTGAATATCCATCAAGTCTTGAAACTGAAAAAGTAACTAATAATGAAAGACTGAAAAACCAACTAGCTTATCTAAGGACTCAACCATTGGCTATATACAAGCTCGAGGGAGTCTTATTCTAAGCAATAACTAACTGCAATCATTAACTTCCACTCATAGATATCAGAGTGTATAATTAAGATTGAATTGTTCAAACCATAACTGAAAAGAAATTAGAATCCTAATAGAACTATAACTCTATAAAATAGAATTGCATTAAAACACACAAACATTTGTCAAAATCCTATTAGTAAAGGAGTCCTTCTTTTCTAGCACTTATTAACTTGTTATAATGATGCACATTCAATATCCACCAGGTGTCTTGAACAGTAAATATCACATTCATCTTAATCTAGAATTCCCCTGTTTTGTTGTCCCAGTCTTCCTTTTGCTATGGGTTCAACTTACAACTGCTACGTGCTATAGTTTCTCCTTGGCTATAAAAATTTTAATTCACAAAGCATGTGCACAAGACTAACTACCATAATTAAAACATAGAATTCCATCCATATTTCATACATACTCACATATAGACCATGCAATACTATTATGTCATAACCATATTTCCATCATTATATTTTAGGTTCAAGTTTGCATAAAAAGTATGAAAAGATAGCATAATATAGGAGTATTGTCTGGAAGGTATATCTAAAAGTGTCTAGAATTATGCATGAAAGTAATGGAAAATAAGCTAATAATTGGACCCATCATTCCCCCTAACTATACTTTTTCTTGTCCCCAAGCAAAACACTAGGGATACTGATTATACTGCATGGTGATTTTCCTCAAGTCCATAACAACATCAAATACCTGGGTCTTTTATAAGTAAAAACCTCTATATTCTACAAGTTGACTCATTCGAATATTCACAGCTCTCTCATATTCCTCACCTTTCTCCCCAGTCCAATATGGAACTGGATAGAGCAACATAGGTGGGTGAAATGTGAGTGGCACCTAGTAAATCCCTTTTTCAACACCAATTTCCATGTACCTGTTTGCCCTTTGAAGCATGGTGGTGAAATTATACATTGAATTAGGATCCTTTTTTTATAATTTTGAAGTTAAGTTGTTCCATCTTTTTGCATGTAACTATAGCATTGTTGTCCCAAACCTACAGCTAATTTTTGCATTATTTCATAATCTACTTTCCTGAGTTTCATAATTTTCTTACCTACACCCTTATGATCAATGAGATTTAACCATTCATCAATAACTGCATCAGGGTTTTTATATTCTTTCCTTATGGGGACAGCAATTGATTTCTCTCTCTCCTCATACTCTTCTATTATTTCACACTTGAGTTGTTTGTTTTTGTAATATGATGCAAGTGCCCTTACTTGAAGATCCCCTACAAACATCAAAGGATTCCACTCTGTCTCATTTGGCATTACATAATTGTGTAAATAATATTCACACAATTGATCTTGCTCCTCAAGTGTAGAATCAACAAAAGTATTAAGAAACTTAAAAATTCTAGTCATCCCAACTGACTATTTACTAATTAGCCTACTAAATTGAAAACATAGAAATATTTCCTACAAAAACAATGCATATGTCCTTACTGGAGGTCTACATCTAATGATCTGTGCAGCTTTTTTTGCCACTTCCTCCAACTTGACTACTAATTTGCTTAACTCCATTTCTTTCTTTCCCAGTTCCTTTGCATGCTCTTCAATCAAAATTCCTTTTTCCTTCTTCCATTTTTCCTTTTCCTTTGAAAACTCATCAATCACTTTCCATAGCTGATGACCCAGTGAAAAGGTGGTATGGTGAGTTGGAGTTTTGATGGAAGGATATTTTTGATTTGGTACAACCAGTTCTCCATCCCTAGTCTTTGTTATGGGCAACTATGCCAATAAATCAAAATTAGTATTGTGGCCATATGTTGCAATTTCTCCTCCATTTCCTGTATTTTTGTTTCCCTCTCCTTTTCCTTCTATTCATAGCTTGTACTAACTCTTCCAAGTGTTTGATTTTTTCCAAAGATTCTTATTTTTTTCCAAGGCTTCTTGGAGCTCCTTCCTAACATCTTGTATAGGAGCGAATTTTCACCCCTCTTGCAAATTCCCCTTTTACATCCCTCCACCTTAGAAAATCAAACCCGACTAAGAAATTCCACATCACCTACCTGCCTCGCATCCACTTGGTGCTTGTCTCTTGTGTCGATGGGGTAATTTCTATCAAGATCATGAGCATGACGCGCAGACGTTTGTGTGGTGCACTACTTTCCCTGACAGATTCCTACCTCTAGAATCCACAGATATGTTACGTTCTCCATTAGAAATGAAGTGTAACGCCTCTACGCCTTCCTGTCGACTCGAGAACGGCTCTTTCCCTCCTAAACTCTCTTCAAATGCATAACCTTGATGTCCATTCTATCCTCTTGATAATTCTACACACCATCTTGATCTTTGAGTATCTCTTGAGCAATTTTGACAACTTCTTCACATCTTGTTGCACCTTTTCCACCATTAGAGTTAGACTTGGTGTTTCAAGGGATCGCTTTTCACTCATTGCAAAGAAGATAGACCTTATCAGATATCAAAATGTCTAACCTATTCTAAGCAATTAAAATGCAATGGAGAAACATTAAGAAACACCTCAAGATTAGCCTAAGAAATTTGTAAGTGCAAAGAGGAAAGTGTAAAATGATGACAAATGGATATACCTTCCTTCTTGCAGCTGAAACTCCTTGGTTGGCCCTTGATTTGGATTGATTTGTATGCTCCTTGATGGCTCTTGATATGGCTAAATGCAAGTCTTAACTATATGCTTGAATGTAGATGCAAATGGATGAAAGTTGATGGCTAGATGAGTGCACAAAATAGCAGAATTTAGTTGCAAAATGGCTAAGTCCCTCAAATGCCTTAGAGAATGGGGTATTTATAGAGAAACTTGAATTCTCTAGAGAATTCAATGGTTGGGATTTATCCATCAAGGCCAAGATGAAGGGCTAAGGTGGTTGAGGGACTCACAAGCCCCTACATCTTTGGACATGTGGGATTGTGAGACTACTATGTAAGTGAGATGATGTGTAGGTGATGTGGGAAGGGAGGTACATGATGTGGAGGAAGGACAAGTACCTTCCAGCACTTTTTGGATGTGACCTTTCAATGATCACATGGGAAGGGGGAAGTTTTCAGAGAATAAAAGTGAATTAAAAATTCATAATGATTGGAAGAATCTAGTGGATAAGACAAGGTTCCCAAAAGGTGGGAATTTGTCACATGTGACTTGATGTGACAAGTCAAAGGTTCTAGAAGATGCATGGGAAAAGGGGATTCTAGGAGGAATAAAAGTGAATTAAAAATTCACATGGGGAAGAGAGGAGCCTAGGGTGAATAAAAAGGAATTAAAAATTCCTTGGGGATGGGGAGAGTTGACCAAGGTACTAATTAGTTTGACTAATCAGTAATTAGAGGATAATTAGGGGTTAATTAGGATTAAAAGCCAACTTGCAAAAGTTGGAGGATGTGACACATCCTAATCAAGGATTAGGCATGTGCACATCCTTAATGAAGAGATTAGAGATGGATTAGGATTAGATGAAAATGACATGTGAGGAATTAAATAAATGTAATATTTATTTAATTCATTTGATGAAAAGAGGATTAAAGAGGGTAAGGTATTTAATTATTAATTAAATACCTTAGGGATTTGGCAGAATTAAAGATATTAATTAAATAATAGTAATATTACTTAATTAACTCGATAAGAGGATTAGATGAAAAGTGATAAATTTGGATAAATTAGTGTCCAAATTTGGATGTCTACACTTACCAAGCTTGCATCCTCCTTTACATGCTTGAGGGAACCTCGATTGAGAAGGTGATATTGCTCCTTGATTTACGTAGCATAGTGTTTTCGTTATTGTTCAGTTTCTTTCCATTGCTTTCTTTATCATATTTCATGTATCGTGGCTTTCCTAGTTGTCTGTGGAGATGGAAACACCAAAGCAGGGGTTTGACTAAGGAAAACCCCTATACAGCCCCAACAATTTTCCCTTCTTGGATGTGTGTAGGTACATGTACGTGTGGAGTTTTCTGGCGAACTGGACTCGTGGTGAGTTAATCTTCATCACTTTCATCTTCATCACCTTTTACTTGCATCATCTCTTTAGTTATCTCTTGTATTTTGTCATTTATAATTCTGCTTAGAATGTTAAACTTCATTGGCTAGACCATTAGTAGGTTTTTATATTTCGTATTTTACTTTCACACTTTTTGGTCATACGGATGCCAACACCCCAGAGAGACACCAACACACCAATTTTTCAACCCTGACCTGCATTGATGTCCTCGGGAAGAGAGCTGCTTGAGGTATAGTTTGGGTTCTAGAAACTAGCTCATTTAGCCTTGTACAACCTCTTGGGTTAGTAGAGTGATAGAAGCACTTGAGAGTGCTCTTCATTCTTTATCCTTGAACTAAGAACTCTTACCTAGATTGAGGTAGATTAGCGCAGCCCTCTGCTCTCAGCTCTCCGTGACCTAGAGCCTTAGTGTGGTTAGTCCCCCTCTTCTACACATCTATTTCCTCTATATACATCTCCTCTATATCCACAAACTGCATATCACCTTCCTCTTCATAGTCTCCATGGATGGTATTGTCTAGGGTTTCCTTTTATGTTTTCTTAGCAGTAAACACATCTTTTGATTCAGAATCAGAAGTTGTTAACACATATCTATTCCTTTTCACTGGTATATCTACATTACCAGGGATGTCTCCCCTTCCTTTAGAGTCTATCTCTACTAATGTGACATCTTGTTCTTTTCTTCTCTCCTCTTCTTTAGGTTTCTCTATATTTCCCCTCATGACACCTTGTCTCTTTAATCTGCCTGGACGTCTAGGTGTAGGTGTCTCTTTCTCAACTTTCCTTTTCTCCTTTGAACACCCTTTTTCTTCTTTGGAACATCCTCTTTCTTCTTTTGAGTATCGTTCTTCTTCTCTTTTCTTTTAGAGGGTGTGGAGGATGTGGATGTATTGCCTCTCCTACTCTTGGGTCTTTGTGATTTTGAAGAAGATGGAATTTCCTCAATTACAGGTGACCTAGAATTTGGCTCATTAGGTTCCTCATGCTCACCTTGGCTATGGGTAGGTGAAGTTGTAGGTGAGACATGAGGGCTTTCTTTTACAGGTTCATCTTGGGGTTCTACATTCTCAAGCACCGCAGGTGCATCCAACAAACTATTAATATATGTACATTCCTTAAAATCTTCCCAATTTACTTGTGGGTATTGAATCCTCAAATTCTTTTTACTAGTAAAAAAATCAAACAGTGGTGTGATAGGGAAGTGTCACTTTGTTTTCTTTGATACTTTTATGTCATTCTTTTCAACAAATTATAAAGAAAGTTTGGAACATTTACCAACTTATTGTGTCGAAGGTGTATGAGTAATTTAAAATGTACTATATATAAGATATTTTGCCTACCTTCACAGGTGAGATATCTAACAATGTAGGAAGCACAATTATCCCATAACCAAGGAAGAGAGAGTCTCTATGTACCTTGTGAAAATGCATCCAAATTCTCTCCTCGTTCACAGAATTCCTCTTTGGCTGCAATTGCATCTGCACGTGATGGAAACTTTGCCCCGGTTCTAGGTAACCTAGTAACTTGTGTTATGGCGACCTCATATGCATCCACTGATAGTCCCTTCACCATTGCTTCATCATACTCAAGCATAGCTTCAAACCTTCTTGTCATGTCATCATTGAATTTTGTTAATTTTAGGAAATAATCAATCCAACCGACCTTGGTAAAAATAGGTAGAACCATTGCATCTTCTAGAATTTTCTTATGAGTCGACAACTCCCTTTTGATGGCATTGCCTCCCATTATGACTTACTCTTCTCTAGTCAATGTGTTCAATCAATCTTGAAAATTTAGCTCAACTCACTCCACCACCTTCAAAACCCTTCACCTTCATGTTGTTTCTTCATATACTTTTACTACTATACCATAACTGTGACATCCTTTCTTAATGTCTTCTTAATTTGAGCTCACAAATAGGTGCTAGGCTCTACTTTGGTTTTGGACTTAGCTCAAGTTCTTAGGACTAGAAATTTGGCAATTGGAAATATCAATAAAAAGTAGGTATAATTTTAGGAGGGTTTTGCATGTCACATCTATTGCATTTGATTTGGGTGGTAGATTTTGAAAAAAAACTGACTAATTTGTACCCTCCCCCCAACTTAATTAGTGAAGTGACCTCACTTCACATGTGTTATTGGGAAGTGGTAACATTAGAAATAATGAAAATTAATGGTATGAATAGTTCACATGCATGAATTAATATGAAAGACATAATGAAAGTTTAAAGAAAGCTATGCTAATTATGACAGATGTACCTTGAGTACCGGACGGAAGAGATAACTGATCGCTACACGTGTAAACTAAAAAGCATGTGTCTAGATTTTGATTTGATGTGACAAAAAGTAAATTCAAGCTAATGAATTTTGAGGTGGAAAATGCAAATTAACGAAATAGATTAGACGTATAGTAACTAGTGATGTGACAACTCAAACATTTGAATTGTGAACTAGCAATTGGAAATTATAAAATTGAGTTGCGGGTACTTATTGCAGAGATATGGATATTTCATGTGAGTATTTTGAAATGAATCTACATGAACTTGCAGTTAATATGGCACCAAATTATTTGAATTTTTCCTTTCTTCTCCCAAACGATGCTACGGGTACTTGGAGTAACACAATTCATTCTGAATGTTGACAACTATTAAGCTACAGGTCCTTATGGCATCAGGACCCTCTCAAAATGTGTAAGTAAAAATAGGTCCCTCTAGGGAAAATATAAACATCATTATAACTATGTTGTGTGTGCGTGTGAGATAAAAGGAGAAATTAATCCCAAGTGATCTTAGGGATTGAGTTGTGTAGTTCAATCATTGGGTCACTTGAAGTGCCTAGTATATCATGTGACTGAAATATCACTTTATGTGTTTGAACCTATATCTAGATCATTTCGAACACCATATTGGTGAAATGGGGAGAAGATAAAATCATCTTTCTATAATGACTTCTTATATAGCTTCAATTTGTGGCCATTAACCAAAAGAGAAAATTTGACTACATCAATGGTGTGCAACTGAACTGCCCCATTAGGATAGACTTGACTGATTTCATAGGGTCCCAACCACCTAGATTGGAGTTTCCCTTTGAAGTCTTTATACCTTGAATCATATAGCAATGCCTAGTCCTCTACATTAAACTCCTTTGTTTTGATATACTAGTCATGCCACTTCATCCTTCATTGTTGTACTACCTCAGGATTATGGATTGCTTCCATTCTAATCTCATCCAATCCATTTAAATTATGTAGCCTCTCATTTTGAGCTTCTATTAGGTCCATTTCTAGCTCCACTATTGTCCTTAATGTTTTATATTCAAACTCAATTGGAAGGACTATTGTTTTACCATACACTAGCTCATAGGGTGTAAAACTAGTTATTGTTTTCCAAGTTGTCCTATATGCCCATACTGCTTTTGGTAACCTTGCAACCCAATCTTTCTTATGTAAATGCACTATCTTGGTGAGAATAATTTTAATTTCTCTATTAGTGACTTCCACCTGATCATTAGCTTGAGGGTGGTAAGGTATTTACTTCTTATGTCTAATCTGGCATTCTTCAACCAATTTGGTGATGAGCTCAGAAGTAAACTGTGGACCTTGATCAGTGACTATTTCTCGAGGTACTCCATACCTAGTAAATATATCCTCATATAAGAATTCAGCCACATTTCCATATTTGGAAAACTATAAGGCCTTTATCAAGTAATCAGTGCAAACAAGAATGTATTCATTGTTGTTGGAAGTAGGTGAGATTGGTCCAATAAAGTCTAAACCACATTTATCAAAAGGAGTTAATGTTAACTGAGGCTATAATGGAATTTCATCACTTCTTGTTGGTTTACCCATTCTTTGGCACCTATCATAGCTTCTTGTGTATTTGACAGAATCCTTGTGAAAAGTTGGCCAATAATAGCCAGTTGTGAGGATCTTAAATGTTGTTCTTTTTGCTACAAAATGACCTCCACATGGCTCATCATGGAAAGCCTTCATGATATCAAAGATTTCATCTTCTCTTATGAACCTTCTCATGATGTTGTCAGGGCCACTGTAAAACATATAACCTGATATCCAAGAGTATGGAAAAAAATTATGTACCATCTCTTTTCCCTTGGAGAAAAGTGTGGTAGAATCTGCCCTATTACCAAATAATTAGCAATGTCAGTACACCAGGGAACGTGTACATTTAAAGGAAATAAGTGTTCATCTGCGAATGAATCATCCACCACTCCTTTAGTTGATTCTATTGGTAACCTTGACAGAAAATCTACCACTACGTTAGCTTTACCAGGTTTTTCCACTATGGTAATATCAAACTCTTGTAGAAGGAGTAGCCATCTGACCAATTTGCCTCCTACTACAGGTTTGTTCATAAGGTATCTAATAACAGTATGGTCGGTATGAATAAATACTAAATAAACAATAATGTAATGCTTGAATTTATTGATGGCATACACTACTACAAGCATCTCCTTTTCTATAACAATGTAGTTCAACTCTTCTCCTTGAAGATTCTTGTTGATGTAGTAAATTACATACTCTTTTTTACCCTCTTTATGACCCAAAACTGCTCCAATAGAAAATCTGAAGCATTTGTATGTATATGAAAGGGTAGGATCCAATTAGGGCCCCTTAGAACAAGTGCTTGAGTCAAGGCTTTCTTCAACTCTTCAAAGGAGTGTTAGAAATCTAATGTCCACTCAAATTCAATGTCTTTGCTCAACAAAAAAAACAATGGTGTAGCAATCTTATTGAAGTCTTTAATAAACCTCTTGTAGTAGCCTGCATGGCCAAGGAAACTTTTGATATCTCTTTGCTTTTGTGGAATAGGTAATGTATAAATAATTTATATTTTATGTGGATCAACCTAAATCCCTACATTGGATATAAAGTTCCCTAATACAATGACTTGTATCATCATCATAAAGCACTTTTCATTTTTGAGTGACAAGTTGTGTTCTTTACATCTTTTCAATACCTTTTCCAAACTGTTGAGGGCTTCCTCATAAGTCTCTCGATATGTGGTGAAATCATCCATATATATCTCCATACACTCATGAGCATAATTAGAAAATATGTTGAGTATTGGCCTTTGAAAGGTAGTTGGATCATTACATAAGCCAAAGGACATAATGGAGTAGGCATAAGTACCCCACGGACAAGTGAATGTGGTTTTGTATTGATTTTCTAGAGAAATTTTTATTTGATTGTAACCACTAAAACCATCTAGGAAAGATAAGTACTTCTTCCCAGCTAGAGAGTCTTGAAGCACTTGATCTATGAAGGGTAATGGGAAGTGGTCTTTCCTAGTGGTTGTATTTAGTTCCCTGTAATCTACACAAACTCTCCATTTTCCATCTTTCTTAGGAACAATTACCAAAGGTGAGACCCATTCACTGACATATATAGGATAGATAAAACCTGCATCAAGGAGTTTTTGAAGTTCGGCTTTGACTATGTCTCTCAAAGCAGGGTTCATACGTCTCTAAGGTTGTCGAATGGGTCTATAACCATCATTGATATAAATCCTATGCATATGTAAGTCAGGATCTATGCCTTTCATATCATGGTAATCCCATGCATATGTTGTGGAGTGTGCCTGTAGCACTATGTGAAGAGAATTCTACTGTTCTTTAGTCAGGGAATTATTTATGTTCAACTTTTTTCCTCGCATGACTTCTAATTCCTTGGATGATTCTTGCACAAAGGAGAGGTTGAGGCTAGGAATGATTGGTACACATTGTTGTAGCAGTAAAGAATGGAAGATCTAAGATATTTCTTCTAAGGAATTGGTGGGTATAATACTTTGCATGGGGTCTTGTAGGCATGCGAGATAGTCTTGTTGTTTCAGGCTCCTGTCACAACCATTCTAGATTATGTGAACAATGAGCTCATCTTCATCCTGATCATCCAATAAAGGGTTGTGTTCTATGGTCATCAATGTCTACAAAGAATAGTTATCTTCCTCATCCAAAGTGGGCCAAATAGTTTGTTCGAGATCATCATAAGGTTGGGTTGGAGGATAGAGGACCAACTTCTTGGTCACTATCCTGTTAGATATTATCATATTGTTAGACCTACATCCTATGAATGCATCAGTTGTAGCTAACCATGGTCTTCCTAGGATGAGTGGGTATCTTGAAATATTAACCTTTAGATGTAAAACTATGAAGTCTACAGGATACTCCCAAGAATCCAATATAATAACTAAATCTTCAATGATTCCTCCAGGCTTGACTGTTGACCTCTTAGCCAACTGTAAAATAGTTTGTGTAGGTCTAAGGTTGGCTAACTAAAGTAACTACATTTTTCTTTTAGTCATAACATTGATCGCTGCCCCCAAGTCTATCAAAGTGTTCTTAATAAGGGTCCCATTAATCTTGGCATCCACTACTGGACTACTAGGGTTTGTGTACTTAGGGATAGTTATGTTCCCTAACATGATATTTGCAAGGTTTCCCAAAACATGTACTATCTGAGGATATTTGTGTTTCCTTCCTGGTTTCTTAAAACATAGGACCCTTACATTTTTAGTATAAATAGGGATGTCTTTGATAGCTTGGATGTGTGGAATCTTGATGCTCACATATTTTAATTGACCTAAGATGTATGTCTCAGCCTGTGTGTGATGCTTTTGAATAGCTAAGCGTTCAAGAAAAGGAGGCTTTAGACTTGAGGTAGTTTGGTGTACCTGATTTGACTCAGGTTTTAAAGGTGTTTTGTTTGAAGCTTCAATTGTAGGTTCATCATCTTCCATCTCATTAATTTGAGGGGATGAAGGTCCAACAAGTTGTTTTCTTGATTTGAGATGGACATCACTCACCTCTACACCATAGGTGGGGTATTGCATAGCTTCGTTAGTATAAGCCTGCTAAATAGGCTTGTTGTTGGGGTTAGGTGCAGGTTGGGTAGGTATTTGTGGTGGCTTGGGTGGTTGGGATGTAGGATTTGATGGAGGCATAATATATTGCTATTGTTGTTGAGGTGGAAGCATAGGTTGTTGATAGTTCATGTTTTGTTGTTGTCACTACTAACCTTTTTGACATTGAGGTTGCCACTAATTCTGATGTGTTGGCCATTGGGTATTATAATTGGAACCCTAAAAAAAAATTTGTGGCCAAGGATTTGGTTGTTTTTGGTTCCAATTTTGCTAGGGTTGTTTCCATTTTTGAGGATTTTTCCATGGATTTTGGTTTGTTGGCCAGGGCTGAGAATTCCAAGTAGAAAATTTCTAATCTCCAATAGGAAAGGATGAATTGAAGCTAAAAGGGTCTTTTGGAATACCTTGTCTTTGTTTTCATGGCCTCCTTTGAGATATATAAAATATTTGTTCGTCCTCTCCTTCGAATGGTTGGAAATCAGGTTTTTCAACTTTATCTTGTTTGATACTAGCCACCCTTTTGCATTTATAGTTTGCTTTCATTTGCCTACAACCTGGACAATATTTAGTGAGCATGGCCTCAACTTCCTCCTACTTCTTCTTGATGTGGAGAGTATCCAACTGAGTTGCTAAGTGGTTGATAATGTCCTCCTTCATGTTGGACAACAGGTTGCTCAATTATATCTTTGAAACCCTTGTAGATGATTTGCCAATAGTGGATGTCCTATCTCCCCTTGGCCTTTTAGTGAAGGTCATGAAATCATTCCTATAGAGCTTATAGATGTCTTGAAATGGAATTTGAGAGATATCTCCTTGTCCAATGAGATTTAGGGAATCCATACAGTCATCATTGACTCCCCTCAAAAATACTAACTTGAGGGACTCTTCAGACAACTTGTTCTATGGGTTTTTCTTCAAGGAAAACTAAAATCTCTCCACACAGTCTTCTAGTGGTTCATCCTCCTTCTGTAACATTCTAAAAAATGTCATATTTCCTCCTATTAGGTCCCCTACAATAGTCTTGGTACTTCTCCAAGAACAATGTCTTCATGGCATCCCAATCAGGAACAACATCCCTGCCTAACTCCATGAACCATCTTAGGGTTGCATCTTTTAGAGTGGCAGGGAAGAGTTTGAGCCTATGAGCATCTGAAGTATAGTCTTAACTTCTACATAGGACATAAAATTTAAATAGAAATGTATCTGGGTCCTTAGTCATTAACCCATAAAATACTGGTAAGGCTGAAGGAGGGATGTTCTTCAACACTGTAGCCCTTTCCTGGTTAGTGATTGGGAACTCAAATGTTGCACATTCAAGATCATCATCCACTGCATCACCCATGGTGCGATATTTTCCCTTTGTAAGTGTAGTAGATGTTGGTGATAGGGAAATTTCTTCTTCAGTGCTACCCTCGCTCTAAGTATTAGTTTCACCAATTTTTGCTATGGCTTATTGGCGTGAAGAGGGAAGGAATCTACCCAAAGAATCTCTCTACCTCTGCTTACACGAAATATGGTTTTATATAGTAGCGGTCTTGCACAATGTTAGTGTATCTTCTAGTGTTGGAAAAGATTAAGTCTAACAATCCTAGTGTTGAAAACAAAATGTAAACTATGAAAGCTTTAGAAAATAAGTCTATGAAGATAGCACCATCCTTGACAATGACACCAAAAATGTAGATTCTAAACTAATGTATTGTAAACTTGGTAGAACCTACACAATTTAGAGGTTTAACTGATTGAAAGTCCACTCAACATTGCGAATACCACATTAAAATGTCAACCCAAGGTTTGTAAACTTGTGATGGTGCAACATTATATATGCCTTCAAAGACTCAAAACTACCTAAGTTATCCCACTTAAGATATTCTACTTGTTGGAAATTACAAATTTGCATTACAGTGAAAGAACAAATTAGAACTAATGGCTATGGATACCTACAACTTAAATTGTAACTAAACTGCTACTAATAAGATATCACTATATCAACTCAAAACTAATCAAAACTAACAATTCAACTAATTTAACCTCTCGAGTACTACTGGTTAACCGTTACATGCATGTTAATGAACATTCATTACCAATAAGCAAAATATGAAATTCTACTTTAACTTGCATGTAGTTCATAAAGTAATGATGAACATAAAACAACTATTTGAAACAAAGATAAATAACTAGAAAATGAAGTGAATAATAGTTACCTTAAGTAGTTTGCTCAAGTGGTTATTCTCACTTAACTAGAACCAAATCTAACTAACAGATTCTATGCATCCATGTGAAATTGAATTCATTCATTGCATATCATGAAAGATTACATAAGATCTTCTTCACAAATCATATTCAATGAAAATCATTTTGAATATTCATCATTTTTTGAAACTAAAAAGTAATTAATAATGAAAGACTGAAAAACCAACTAACTTATCTAAGGACTCAACCATCGACTATATACAAGCTCGAGGGAGTCTTATTCTAAGCAACAACCACAATCATTAACTTCCACTCCTAGATATCAGAGCGTATAGTTGAGATTGAACTGATTAAACCATAATTGAAAAGAAAGAATAATCCTAATAAAACTAAAACTCTGTAAAACATGATTGCATGTAAAACACACAAACATTTGTCAAAATACTATCAGTAAAGGAGTCCTTCTTTTCCAACGCTTATTAACTTGTTATAATGATGCACGTTCAATCTCCATTAGGTGTCTTGAACAGTAATTATCACATTCATCTTAATCTGGAATTCCCCTATTTTGTTGTCCCAGTCTTCCTTTTGCTGCAGGTTCAGCTTCCAATTGCTACATGCTATAGTTTCTCCTTGGCTGCAAAAAGGTTAATTCACAAAGCATGTGCACAAGACTAACTACCATAATTAAAACATAGAATTACATCCACATTTCATACATACTCACATATAAACCATGAAATACTATTATGTCATATCATATTTCCATCATTATATTTTAGGTTCAAGTTTGCATAATAAGTATGAAAAGATAACATAATACAATAGTATTGTCTAGAAGATATATCTAAAAGTGTCTGAAAGTATACATGAGAGTAATGGAAAATAAGCTAATAACTAGACCCATCATATGGCAAGACGTCGTTGGACGCAATGAAGGAAGAGTTTGGTCTAAAGCGAGATGAGGCATGCCATAATTTGGTGTTCAACATACACTTCAACACATATGGAGCAATGATAATTTTTTTCAACCTTATTCTACAAATTTTTGTGGTGGGTAAGTAGTTGCAAGAAAATTTGGAAAAAGTAAGATTTGCCACGAAAGATAATAGAGGATTGAACATGAGATCCCTGGAGAGCGTGGTGTTTTTCAAGTTGATGGGTATGAAGCACTGAAGATCAAGCTTCCCATGGAATTCTAGTATGAACATGTGAAAGATAATTAGAAATGGAAATGTAAATGAATTCTTTTATAGTTCACAATATTGAACAATCTATTTTTGGGTTTATAGATGGTTTATAGTATATGGGACTACCTCGTACTCAATGTAGGAGACACCTAATTGTAGTACAAACAATACATAGGTAGAGCCGCATAGTCAAACATATGTGGTGAAGAAGGGAGAGATGTTGGGTGGGTATCAAACCTTGCCACCAGAGATCTCAAGGTGTTTGACAATCATGAGGATTTTCTTTCCATGTGTTTCATGGAAGAGGAAGGGGAGGAATTGTTAAATTATACGTTGTGGTCAAATTACAAATTGATACTTTAAATTGAATTAAAATTCTCTTATGATGTTTCAAATATGTGAAGTGTATGATGAATTGAAATATGGAGGTGCACAAATCTTGGAACAACTAATGTAAATGTAAAGAGATATAATTTTATATTAAGAGAAGTGAGTCATTCAAAATAATATGGGGATCTTCTTAAGAACTCCAAAATATTTTTATAAGAGATTTTAATTTTAAATTATTAGAAGATGATAGAAATATTTAAATATGACTTATGACTATTGTCTTTGTGATAAAAGATAAGTCTTGATTTTTTTAAAAGATATTGATCTATTATAATAAGTATAATTTGTTATAAAATAAGCACTTTCAAAAGGTTTTATAATTTTGATTATAAGAATATTGTAATTCTAAGGATAATATATTTCATTTGAATTAATTATGATATATAATATTAAAATAAACATTGTAGATCACTTAATAATCAAATAGATAGCAATCACAATCCTATGCTATATAAATATGTTAGGAAAAAAAGTTTAGTATAAAAATTATCTTAGATATAACATAAAAAAATGATTAGAATTTTCTAACTTGGCTCTGATGAATTGATACATAATTATTTTATCAATTCATTTACCTAGAAGCAAGAACACACTTTATGCAAGCATTCCTAGAGAAAATATTATTGTCAAGAGCATTGAAGAGTAGATTTATCAAGCATCTACAACAACATTTGAGATCATATCATCATGTCAAGATTCATTTGCTCGTTCATATTATGTTTGGAGCTAACATTTTGATGTAGGTTTCAAGCATTCAAGCATCAAATTGAGCAATAATTCTGGCAAGATCAAGCTCCTTAGAGATATTTTTTAGACTTCAATCCTCTAAAGGAAACCATTAAGGTTTTGGTGAGTTGTGACATAGCATTGTTTATTCATCAAATTCCTTTCATTTATCATTATTTCATTTTCAAGGTTTAATTACCAAATCGGGGTTTGACCAAGGCAAACCCCTATTCACCCAAAAACAAACATTTTTCCCTCTCTTTGTGTGTGTAGATTTGCAGGTGAAGAAGGATTGCAATTTGATCAAAAGAGAAATTTTGCAAAGTTGTCAAAGTTGTCAAGCCATGGAAACTCGCCTATAGAATTTATTTCTGACATTTCGACTGTGGAATCTAGAGAAAATAAAAGCCTAGATCTAGGATCAGAGGATTGTGAAATCAAATTTTGGACCCCTATACAGAGACCCATTCATCCTAGGGATAATTTGTCCTTGCAAGACACTCAACACCCAATTTTGGAGTCTGGTACATGTCATTCTACCCTTCTCTGATCTTCCTGCAAGTTGTTTTTTTTTTGTGTTATCCTTAATTTCTGCATTTCAAGATTTGCATCATATAATTGAGTTCATTAGGTATTTTATTTTTATCTCCCAAAATTGCATTTCAGTCATTTCTATCATAAGAAAATAGTAGATCCCCATCCCCATAGAGTTGACTCACCTCAAGGTTGAAAGTCAATTCTATCCTTGGGAGATCTCATTTTCTAATGAAACTAGAAAAAGTGAGGGTGTCCTAGGTCATCATTTCATTTTGGTGAACCCCTTTCACACGCTCCTCCCTTACACACCTATCCCCATTTTTTCTTTGTTTTAGTAATAAGATTTTATGATAGAATTATAAGAAGAATATATGCAAATGTAAAAGAGATGTATATGTAGATATAATTGAGGAGGAAAATATAAAAGGAGATCATTAAAGGATATTTGTAAAAAGATTTATTCTCTAGAAGACAAGATTCTATTGAAGAGGTTGGTGCCTCATATTGGAGAGGTTGGTGCCCCATATTGATGAGGTCGGTGCCTCATATCAAAGAGATTGGTGTCTCTTGTTAAGTTGGTTCTTAGTTGTGGGGATTGGTGTCTCTAGTGGGTTGGTGCTCACAAATTGTATAAGAGGGGATTGGTGTCTCTTGTAGGTTGGTGCCTACAAAGATTGTAAAAGAAATTTATATAAAGCAATATTTTATCATGGTTTTCTCCCGTAAGGGTTTCCATGTAAATCGTATGTTCTACTTGTGTTGCTTAATTGTTAGATCTTATGTGAATGATATTTTGCAATTGATATTATTGGTTATTAGTTTGAAAAAGTAAAAGTTTGTATTATACTGATTCAACCCCCTCTCACTATAATTGTGTGCTCATCAATGGGGTTATGTGGGAATATTTTATTGTTATTGTATCCATTTAATTTCAATTACATCACTATGCTATGTAAATACCTAGGCACCCACCACATTGCTTATATTAACATGTGAATCCTTAGACCCCCATTGTATTGTATCCTAGCACATCAAAATCCCATTTTCTAAAACCTAAACATTAGGTATATCAAGTATTGTCGACTCATTTTCCCGACAAGTATTTCCCCAAACTCTTACCTTCTAGCATATATTTTTATGGAACCACATCATTCAAATAGAGGAATTTTCCAATCTTCAAGGCTGACCAAAGATGCCATTAATGGGCTCAAATTTGAATGTTGGGAAGCTCTCAAATTGTTCTCAACATGATTGGAACCATGCTAGAACTTCAACCTCTATACAAGGTAGATCACTTCATCAATTGGGTCCATCATGGATCTAAGGATAAAAAATCCTTGGATTTAGATATTAGAGGGCAAAAACCTTTGGTTTATAGAGGGAAACTTCATATGAAGGTTGCATCAACACTTTAACTAAGATCTCTATAGTAGCATTGGATATTTAAGGTAGTTTGGTCATTTTCAAACTATCTTTGTAATCATTTTAGTCTTGATTATCAATAAATATGTGTATCAACATATTTATGTAATCATTTAAATGAAATGTGTGAGTGAAATACTCTATTCCAACTAATTATATATATATATATATCTTTTTATTTGTGTGTAATTCATATTTAAGTATTTTATATAAATGTTTTGGTTGATTTACATTACATTATTTCATATCAAAGTAATTTACATGAGTATTTTAGTTATATTTCATTATAATGGTATCAAATAATTACTCTTGCTAGCCTATGGGGTATAAAGAGTTGTTAAGGATTCCTAGTGAGAGGTAGACTAGGTATCAAAGGAGAGAAAAGAAATTTGAATCAATCCCTTGATCAAGCACAAAATCTAGTTCAAGAAGAAGAAATAGACAGAGAATATCAAGAGAGAAGATAATTCATGGAAACAATGAGATTTATCAATCATGAGCAATAAGATATCATTAAGCTTTTAAATGAATGTTCTAGAACCCTAATAAAAATTTGATGTTTCCCTACCTAGGTAAGGAAACCAAGGAGAATCTTCTATTCCTAGAATGAATCATAATATGGATTTTTTTATGGCTTTGGGCGATCCAAAGTTACCTCTTTATAGAAATAGATGGAATAGCCAAAAGGAGAGTCTATAGATCAATGAGATGATGATTTTACAACCCTCCATGTTGAATATAGAACATGTAGAGATGAATTTTATGTTAACATATCTCTTACAAATTTTTACACTTTGAGGATAAAGAATAGGCCAAGGAATGATAGGTAACCAAATTAGAACTAGGCTCTTGAGGATCTCCACCACTAGTTAGGGAAGTCCTTTATATCTTAATTTAATGGATCAAACAAGTGAGCCTATGCCAAAATCCAAAAGTTAAATACTTCTCTTTAATTATGGTGCATGAGGAAGATACCATCGAATTCATTACCCTTCACCTATAAGGAGTAGCATATGAATGGTGGTACATATTCTAATCACTCAATTTCATACTCATATCACCACATATGATTTCAACCAAAGGTTAATCAACAAATTTATGAGGAGGTCCATCGATAATCTCAAACCAATTCACTCTAATGTTGATTGACTAACACATGATTGATTCTAGTTAGCTTCTTCCTCCATAATCCATAGCTCAGATTCTTCTATCCACCAAGGTCAAAATGAATCTCCCCCTTCACCTATTTATAGGTTTTCCCTCTAGTTTTTTTTCCCTCTAGTGTTACCCTCTTACCCTCATTTTTTACCCCCTAATATTTTTTTATTCTATTGAGAGCCCATCCAATCCCTATGACCCCATCTTCCCTCTTGAAGGGGTATACATACCTCATACCTATTCATCACCTAATTTTTGAGGCATCCCTTCCAAATAAATGATATATTTTATTTTTCTTTCAAACAATGCTATATAACATCATTAGAAAGAGCAAAAATATGTAAACACCTAAAATGAATTCCTATATTTCTAGCATCACCACATAAGGACTATCCCATATATCTGCTTCTAACAATAATTAAATAAATAACATTATTTAATTAATCTATCTTGTCATTATTCTAACATTAATTAAATAAGTCACAACTATTTGATTAACCAATATAACATTTCTTCCAACATTAATTAAATAAATTATCTTTATTTATTTAATTAATTTAACCTATTCAACATTTTTTTAAAGTTCCAACCTCAATTGAAAAACCACAAGTATTTAATTAAGTCAATCATTTCCCCAACATTCTCCAATAAAATAAATAAATACACCTTGATATACATTTGATTCCTCTAAAATCCCCCTCATCATTAGTTGGATAAAAAACAAGTTTATCAACTAATTAATCAATTACACATCCTTCCACAACTTTATTAAAATAAAAAAAACAATCTTACACGTGGCTTCAAGTGCATGAGGCTCCAAAAAGACCTTTCTAAATCTCCACATTCCATCAAGATTTGATCAAATCTCCACCCTCTATCTCTCCTCAATCCTTTCCCTAATCATGTTACCAATAACATTATGTCACTTATCATACTCTCATTCTTCCCAACATGAGGATCAAACCCATCCTAAGATTAATCCATGTGGTGCAAAGCACCTAAATCAAGAACCCAAGTGGACGGTTGTGAAGGAACTACTACAAGGGCCTTGCCCTTTCCTTTCCCCTTGTCATTATATTTTTCCTTTGTTAGACACCCCATGTGAACTCTGCTTTATTGACTTAGTAAAACTAATATTATTCTTCTCCAAAATATGTATCAAGTGATTTACCTATTTCTTTTAAAAAATATGTCCATCATGATTAGGCCTTTTGTAAATGGTACATTTGACCTTCCCCTTCTTAAGCTTATGATATTTAAAAAAAATGGTCTTAGTGGCTACTTTTGGATCATGTGATTTCCAATCCTTTTTTAAATTGCTATTTCTTTGTTTTTTATTCTTATTACTTGATCCTTTGTGCCTTGATTGTCGGCTAAGCCATGTGACTTAGATGATTTAAGAGTAGCCATCTAGATGAGCTTATCATATCCCCTAGTGAGAAGGTGATCCCACAATAGTGTGTCCCACTTTTTGGCCTAATTGAGACACTCAAAATTAATATTTTTTGTTTTTTAATTTGTGTCAATTATAGGGAATAAATGGTCAAGAATTTAAGGACAATGTAAACCAATAAGTTATAGAATTTTTTATGTAGAATCAAGCTATGATTTAAAAATCTTAATTAAAGAATTATTTATATCACCTTTTTTTCCATTATTTTTTATTTAGTGACATTATTCAATAACACATAAATTTCACTATAGATAAATCATATTATTATGATTTATTGGAATTAGATTATTAGCTCCAATGTTTAGTGCTTGCATATTTTTTAATTAAATATTTGTTTATTATTAATTTTTAAATTATACTAACAAAAAATTAAAACCTATATTATTCCATAACAAATTTCTCTTAGCATATATGTCAAAACTAAAATTATTTCCTCATTGAAACAATGACATCTATGTGAAGTGTGATGCATTTTTAAAGATTTTTCTAATAGTACTTGTTATTTTCCTAATGTCTTGAATATAGCTAATTGATTTTTTGTAATGGATCTACAAACTTTATAAAAAAATTAAAAAATATAACATTAAATAACACAATATATAATATATTTTTATAAAGGTAATACTAAGGGTTAAATACTTATAAAATGACATTTTCAAATGAATTCATATGATCTCCCAAAAAGTGAAGCAAAAACATTTTTTTGTCAATATTTTGATAGGTTTTAAGGAGACTCCACCAAGGGTTTGATTTAATCCTAGGGGGGTTCTATCCAAGGGGGTCTAACCTCCTTCAATCAAACCCATTTAGATGGAACCCCTTGAGGAGTAAATCATTAATTTAGAAAAAATGTGGTTTTAGGAAAAAATCATTATGTCCCATAAGTGGGATATACTATTGTGGGATCAACCAAGAGAGACAACAAAGTCATCCAACTATGGCATAATGAATTAAATACAAAGAACACCCTTCATGGTATGTATGGTAGAAATAAAAACTAAATACTTAGAACCATGCATTAAGAGGATACTAAGGACTAATTGTTCATTTTTATTTTCAATTTCACTCTATTTTAGTTACATCCTTAGTGATTTGATTTGACAAAGAAGTTTTAAATAGTGTCAAATTTGTTTAGACTGAAACTAATGATCTCATTCTCCAACCAATAGCTTCTCATAGAATCTTAAGAATTAAGTCCCCAAAAAAGTGGTCAAGTTGGTCCAAATTATGTTGGAGAATCTAAGGATTTAATGTGAAAGGACAAATTTCGAGATACAAACAAAAATAATTTCTCATAAGCTTCATCACATCTATTATACTACTTAATTTTTTTGCAAGCAATGTTGGTTCATATTTTATCCTTGTAGTGATTCTAAGAAAACTCACACTTCTTGGATATATTTGTATTTTATATTTCCACTTACAGTGGTTAAATAGTGTAAGAAGAGGAATTGAATTTTGATCCATAATGCATAAAACTTAGAATGTAGGAAAAACATTATATACAAAAGAGAGAACACAAGAACACCCCCATTATTAGTCAATAAAATGACTCCCTCAACAAGTACACTATTTGTCACTTTATGATTAGTGTGTTTTATAATAAAACTACTATCTTTTTAAAGTCTTACAAGACTAAAAAATGGGTAAAATATTGAAACTATAGCTCGAGTACAAGATGAGATGACTATAGAACTCCAATGTAGAGTATGTAAAAAAATACACACTCAAAAAAATGGGACCAAAAAAGGAGTCGGTATGCATAAGATACAACTCTTGGAAGGAACCAAAAGGAGAACTATGCATCAAAATTTGTAAGAACCCTTATTTTCTATAAAATTAGAGGATCAAATAAAAAAACACTTACATCATTGTGAAGAGTGCAAATTCTACCCAATTTTTTAAAATTTCACTAAACAAGGCTTCTATATCATTGAAAATAGGGCTTTCAAATTTGGCCTACCAAAATAAAAATTATATTGAAGAGGGCTAGTGAAATTGGGGGACATTGATGTCAACATGATGTCATCCACCAGAAAACAAAGATACCCTAGAATATTTCTTGGTGTCATCATGCTTCTAAAACCACTCCTTACTTTCACTAGAAATCATTATTGTACCTAAAAACCACTAATTTCAAATAAAAAATTGCTTATGCTAGGCACAAAACAACTTTTGGGAAAAAATCACTAGTTTTAGGGGGATATTCCTTGAACATGCATGACCAAGTTGCATGATAAGTGGGAAAAAAAATTCCTAGTCACAATGGTGGGGTGGGCTATTGCCACCTAGCCATGTCCACTACAATGATGTAAAAAAATTAAATCTAATTATGCAATACAACTTGTGTAGGGATATATGACTCCACTTGGCTAATTTTTTTTGCCTCGAAATTTCTTGCACCAAAATTGACAAATTTTATATGGAAACAAGGGTTTTTGAGCCTTCTAGATGCAATTACAAGGTTCCTTTTGATAGGTTGTTTTTAGGTCCTATCTCTTTAGTTAATAAATGCATCAAAATATTGACTGGGTAGTGTTTGAAGGCTATATTCAATAGAAGGCATCTTAACTATCTCTCTTAGATTTTCTATGGATTTGGGACAACTAAAATGAAACTTTAAACTAAGAGGCCACTAAACTAGAAAATAGGAAATTATTTACCTAGAAATCTTGAAACAACTAAACTAGAAAGCGGGAAATTATTAATTTAAAAAGCATAACAATTAAACTAGAAAGCATGGAAATAATTAAACTAAGAAGCATGTAAATTGTTGAAGAGGAAAAACTTGTAAAGAAACTATGAAACATCTAACTAACAATGGATAGCAAACTTTACAACTAACAAAAAATAACTTAACAACTTGAAACTAACAATGAAAGTAGGTGCTATGGAACTTCAGACATCATAACTTAAAGATTACAAACTCAACTAAAACTTGTAGGATTAATCTTAACAGAACTTCACACATGAAAATAATCTTCACTCACAATTATCATTTACAAAATGAAAGCAACAAAATTAAAAGTAAAATACTTATCTATCTAATCTACGGTCCCTCGAGTGGCCAGCTCTCGGGTGCTCCTACGCTTAGCTCAGATCACATACACTTTGTAACTTCAAGATTACTCCATTCAAGATGATTCCATTCAATACTCAATAACTCAGAAGGTGATAGGAAAAACTCATTTTATTTATATTGAAAGTATAACTCATAAAACATAGTAACATAACGATATCTCTTTGTATATCATTGCTTCTAACAGTTACATATTTATATAAAAACAACTAACAAAATCCTATATCAGATGGTAAAGATTCCCACTGAAAAAAATTTCAACTAATTTTTAACAAACTAATGGACTTAAAGTCCATAACATAAAGCATTAAAGGGCTCAAACTAAGCCATAAAGTCTTCAAACTAAAAATAACATAAAACTACAAAAACTTGATCCATCATGCGTTCCCCTAGAGTTTTGGTTCTTTTGGCGCCTATCATCCATTGTGTTGAAGTTTGTGTTGAATCCTCTTGATTGGCATGATGATCAATTGTGTTGATTAACTTGTACAATACTAATTAACTAAACCGTTACATTAGCCTGGGTTAGCTTATTTCAACTAATTTCAAGAAATAAAGATTGTACACTTTTTCACAAAAAGAAAGAAATCATTAATCCTAAAGACAATTAATTGGAAAGGTAAAGGTAATTAAAAGATGTGAGGTAAGGTATTTAGTTCAGTATATTTATGAGGTTATTTTTACCTCGTCATTTCCTCCCCTTCCTAAACTCGAGCAGGTCTTCCTGCTCTTTGTTGTGCACCATTTTCTCCATTTCCCTTGTTTCTGCTCAATTCTTCATATTTTGCATTGAGATCATAAGAATCATTTGCCTTTGTATCCAGATCCTCGGGTTCTCTTAGAAAACCCTGATAAAGAGTAACCCTTGCTTTCTATCTCTCAAAACTTTCATTGCTTTGATCTATGTTGATATGTAATGCAGGGGGTGGTGAAAGAAGTAGAGGAGGTTTGTACCTCATGCCAATCCAATCGGTCTTTAATTGCTCTAGGATACCAACCAAGGCTACTTCCCTTCTATAGGATCATCTAAGGTTAAGAGGTGAAATTACCTCTTTATTCTTAAGATGCATAGGAAGAGGAGTATATCTCTCTTCACATGCATTCCAAGCTTTCCCTATCAATTTTGATCCTTGATCTTGAAAATGATTATGGCATAGCCGAAGGTTATTGTTGTATTTACTTTGCACGACCTCATTAAGCTTAATACTCAAGAACTGTGCCTTGAAAGCAAAAGGTTTCCCACGAGGATACCTCATTTGTAATCCAATTGCTTTCTCTACCTGTGAGTATTCTCTTGTATGATCCTGCCATTGGGTTTGATTGCAAATGGTGGAAAAAAATGATCTCAACTTAACTTCCCCAACAAAGAAATTGACATAAAAATATGTATACTTTTCTAAGAGAAAATTATGGACAAAGAATTCACATAATAAATCTTGTTGATCAGGAGTTGACTCCAAAAACATTTTGACAAATTTTTTATCATCAAGATCATGCAACTGGTTATTGTAAATTTTGAGTAATTTCCATCTTAGGAGTTGTTCATTGAGTAACATAGAATATAGCCTAGATCGTCTTCTGCAAGCCAACAACAATTCACCTATTTGACAAGCATCCTGTTTAGCTCTATATACCCTGTCAAATGATTCTTTCAACAAAACCAACTCCTTTTTTAGCGTGGCATTTTCAAATTTTGCATCCCTTAGGAAGTAGAATATTTCCATCCATTTCATTAGTAATGGAGGAATATGTACCTGGAACCATTCTAATACAATTGGTTCAATTTTTGTCCCTTTTGATTCTATTATAGGCTTGGTATCACTTTCCTATAAGTCCTATTCTAATTCCACAATTCTGCTCACAGAGGCATTGAGTTCAATTTTTTGTTTATTCCTCTCTTCCTCAAAAGCACTAAACATTTGCATAAAATTACTTTTCAAACCTTTGATGTGCTTGTCTTTCTCAGAAAAATCAGCCAAGTGCTTTTTGCTTTCTTGATTCCATTGCTATATTTGGTATTGCAATTGCTCAATAACCTTGTCTTTCTATTCCACCTGCATCTTCAAATCTACAATTTCTTGATCCCTTTTCCCTATGATTGTAGTATGTGCCTCTATTTTCTCCTGCTATTGGCCAATTTGTTCCTCTTTTCCCTGCAATCGGGATTTTAACTCAACAATTTTTGTTTTTTATTTTTCTAATTCTACTCCTCTTTGATCAGATTCTTCATCCCCTATATTAACAAAAAAAGGTGGATTGGGGATTTCCATATCAGCATTAAGTACATTTTCCTCAGTGCTAAGTACATTTCTTGCATCAAATGAGCTTGTCTCAACAATTCTATCAATAAAGGGGGACAATCGTCCCACATGATCATCCTCAATATCCACAAAATGTCCCGATTGTGCCCTTTCCTCTTCTTATTTTATTGTGGATGGCATTCTTTCCTCTTCAACCCTAGGAGATTGACTAGCCTGTATCTCTATTTCTCTTATTTCCTCATCACCAGGCTGATTTTTAGTTTCCACTATTCGTGCTTTAGTCCTAGGCTTCTTCTTTTTAGAGGTACTTACTATATTATGAGCCACATTTTCACTAGTCTCAGCAGATAACCATTCGCTTCTCTATAAAGGAGGGGTTGTTTGAAAGGTTACTTTGGTTCACCTCTTCCTCTTGCAAGGAGGCTCTTCTTCATCTCCAAAATGTATAATTTCTACATTTCCTGACTACCCTAGGGTTTCTCACACATTAGGTAAGGTTTTTGGCACTTGACCACTAGGAGTTGTTGAGGTTTGTTGAGATTTAGGAGCGCCTAAAGCTTTAGAGGAGGGTTCTCCTAAAGATTGGTCTACTTTTTTGGATGACACCCTCCTCAAGAGGTCTGTCAGACTCCTCATTTTCAAACTTACACATGAATTTCTTCCATTTCTTTTATGGTTGCTTACGAAAATGGTACTTGCATATCAATTGTACAAGGTTGTGGTGTTTAAGTGGTCCTAACCCAATTTTATACTTTTCTATCATGGAGGTGATTGAGTCACATAAGAATGATGGTAAATTAACCCTAAGAGAAGGGTCTTTGGTGCCATGGCGCAAATGGATAAGCAGATGAAAAGGGGGACCTACTATCGTTGCTACTTGTCCATCATAGGTAAAGTATTTAATTATCCAAGCTACGAAAATTCTTTAGGGATATGGAATAGACATTCTGTGAAAACCTTTGTTTTATCCCCTAGTACTTATAGTTATTATAGGTTGAGGCTCCCCTTCTCTATGAAACAATTCCACCATTCTTTGATAGGTAATGTTGATAGCTTCAATCAAACTAATGCCTCTATTCTCTAGACCAGAGAGACGAGAAATGATTTTTGAACTTACCCAGAAACGCTTGCCACGCACCACAATCTGCCCATTTGCAATTTTTTCTGCAAATTCCTTTATCAGTTGCTCTATATGCCCTTCAAACTTCTTCATAAATTCTAGCCACCCAACTTTTTGAAATAGGCCTGCAATGTTGCCCAATTCTAACAATTTATCTGTTGAGGCTAGTTCAAACTTCTTCTTAGCTCCTCCCATTTTATACTTCCCTTGCTGCTTTGCTAAATTTTGTGGAAATGTTGTGATGCTCAACTTGTTTAAACAACTAAATTACAGATGGAAGGAAATGTAATTTTGATATAACTGATGGAAAGGAAATTAATTGTCTTACTTGAGATTTACTGTATGATCATGATGGTTTTGCATGGGGAATTATGCAAAGATTGTTGTACTGCAAGCAATCGTGCGATGGCACAACTTACTATATTTCGGAAAAGTGGTGGTTCATGCCAATTAATTAATCTTTATTCAAAAATAATTACTACTTCAAGTGAAAACTATAAGTACCTTAAGTCCTTCAATTAAATTGAACATCACTCTCCTTATGCCGACGTAATAGGATAGTTGTGTGATTTGGTGAGGGTGGCAGCAGATGATTATGATGTGAATAGGACAACTACCTAGTGGCAAAGTTTATTATGACAAAAAGGTTTTCATAATAATTTTCATATATTATGGAAGGATATGATAAATTAGGTCAAAATGGTAATGATGAGAAAATTTGAATAATGGGCATGCGTGGAACTGTAGAAAAATCAAAGCATTTGCAAAAGGAAAAGAATTTACAAAAATCTGGAGTATCACTAAAATATGTGGCCGAGGTGAAGGATGCAAAGTTCTGAAGCAATCTGGAGATGCACTCGGAGCGAAAAAGTGAAGTGGCAAAGTTCTAGAGCATCACTGAAAGATGCCATTGGAATGCAACAACAAAGTTTCTGAAGCATTGTTGAAACAACAACCCAAAAATTTCTAGAGCATCGTTGAAAGATGTAGCCAGAGCAGCAACAAAACAAGTTCTGGAGCATCATCGAAAGATGTCACCAAAAGGACAAAACATCAAAATTTTGGAGCATATCTTAAAGATGCTGCCAAAATGCAAAAAGAAAAATTTTCGGAGCATTGTTGGAAGATGCAGCCAGAAAAGGGAAGAAAAGTGTAGGACTTTGGACTTTGACTTTCCAAAGCACCGCTAAGAGATGCACCAGAATGCAAGAACAAAACATGGAATGGATCAAGTTAGTTATACAAGTTCTAGAGCATAGCAACAACCAAGCCAACAAGTTCCGGAGCACCGTAGCAAGATGCTCCAGAATTTGTGTTTGCTGAAAAATGAAGTCTTGCAATATATAAATGAAATTTAGCCAAGTCCAAAGGATGAAGAATTTGAAAGGAATAAAAGAAATGTTCTAAAATAAATTCATACACATGTTTATTTGTTTTTTTTTCAATAATATATATGTGTAGCAAAAATAAAACTATATTGACTCTACCATAGTAGAGTCAATGCATTGGATTTCTCCATGTATTTCTACCATTGTTGTAAATTCCTCTTATTAATAGGTTTATATGGTAGATGTGTAATCGATGTCCATTAACTAGGAGAGTTCAAGTATCACCATCAATGGGATTCAGTTGAACCGCACCATTTGCAAATACCTCAAAAATTTCATATGGACTGAGCCAATGAGTTTTGAGTTTTCCCTGGTAATCCTTGTATCTGGAATCGAACAAAAGTGCCCAACCCCCATTATGAAACTCTCTCTCCTTGATATGTTTTTCATGCCAATATTTTCATTGTTGTTGCACCAACTCAGTTTGATGGACAACATCCAAACAGAGTTCATCCAACTCACTAAGTTGTAACACTCTCTACCTGGGCTCGTTTAAGATCTATACCTAACTCCATGGTTATCCTAAGAGTTTGGAGTTCAAATTCAATGGGAAAGAGAGGTTTCTTCCCAAAAACTAACTCGTATGGACTATAACCGATAGTTGATTTCCATGTGGTGTTATAAGCCCAAATGACTTCAAGTAGTTTCCTAGCCTAGTCTTTCCTTCCCGATGAAACTATTTTTGTTAAAATGTTTTCTAATTCCCTGTTAGTGACTTCAACCTGATTGTTCGCCTAAGGGTGGTAGGGTGAGGACTTCTTATGGCTCACCTAGAAATGATCGGTGAAGGCTGACAAAACCTTAGACATAAACTAGGGACCCTGATCTGTGACGATTGTCCTAGGGGCTCCAAATCTGAGGAAAATTTTGTTGTAAAGAAAGTCAACTACTTGTTCCTCCCTAGAAAATCATAAAGATTGAACCTTTTCCCACTTAGTCAGATAGTCGGTGTAGATGAGAATGTATTATTTTCCTTGGGAAGGAGGGTTTATAGGACCGATAAAATCCAATCCCCATTTTTCAAACAGTTCAAGGACTACTTGAGGTTGCAAGGGCATTTCATTAGATGTAGTAGGTCTTCCTACCCTTTGACATTCATTACATCAATGAACATATTTCTTGATATCCTTATGCATATAAGGCCAATAATATCCTACACCTAAAATCTTATGGGTTGTCCTCTTAGAAGAATAATTTCCTCCCAAAGGATAATCATGGCAAGCTCTAAGGATACTATAGGTTTCATCTACCCTAACACAACGTTGTAGAACCATATCATGTCCGCATCAAAATAGGATCCCATTAATCCATTTGAAAGGGGCACTTTCTCTAACAGGGCGTTTCTTTTGTTTTGATGTGAAATGAGGTGGTACTTCTAAGGTGGCTAAGTAGTTAGCAATATTGACAAACCAAGGAGTTTTAGTAGAGATGGCAAATAGATTCTCATATGTCAACTCATCCTATACCGAAGCACAATCACCATCATCTTGTTTAATTCAGGATAAAAAGTCCACAACTATATTGAACTTCCCTGGTTTGTCAATAATTGTTACGTTGAATTCCTAGAGGAGCAACAACCACCTAATTATCCTCCCATTCACTACAGGTTTGTTCATGAGGTATTTGATGGCTGAGTGGTTTGTGTACACTATTACTTTGTATCTTATGATGTAGTGTCAAAATTTCTTAATGGCATGTACTACAACTAAGAATTATTTCTCTATTGTGGTATAATTCCTTTCTATTGGAGTCAAATTCTTACTAATGAAATATATGGCATACTTTCCTCCATTCTCATCTTCTTGTCCTAATACCGCTCTAATAGCATCATTGGATGCATCAACATAAATATGGAATGAAAGGTTTCAATTAGGTCCATGAAGGATGGGAGTAGAGATGAGTTTCTCCTTGATGATTTCAAATTATGACTAACACTTAGGTG
Source organism: Sequoia sempervirens (assembly GCA_007258455.2). Classification (NCBI taxonomy): domain Eukaryota; kingdom Viridiplantae; phylum Streptophyta; class Pinopsida; order Cupressales; family Cupressaceae; genus Sequoia; species Sequoia sempervirens. The sequence goes on along the minus strand of VDFB02254295.1, from coordinate 6,522 downwards.
TCCAAATGAACTCTACATTCTTTTGGAGAAGGGAAAACATAGGGGTTGCAATCTTGATGAAGTTTTCTATAAATATTCAATAGTATCCAACATGCCCTAAGAAACTTATAACATCAGTTTGGGTTTTTGGGGTCACAAGTTGTTGTATTACTTCATTTTTTCTTAGAATAGACTTTTATTCCTTTAGCCAAGATGTGGTGTCCCAACACTATTCCTTGTTCTACCACTATCAAACATTTTTCATGGCTTAAGGACAAACGATGATCCTCACATCACTTTAGTACTTTGTCTAAACTTTGGAGGGCTTCATCAAAGGTTGAACCATATACAGTGGATTCGTCCATATAAACTTCTACACACTCATTCACCAATTCAACAAATATGGTCAAGATAGCTCTTTGGAATGTCTATACTTCAATATGAAAATGTTCCCTAGGGGCAAGTAAAAGTCATCTTATCCTAGTCTTCTACTATTACTTGTATCTAGTTGTAACCACTAAATCCATCTAGAAATGATAAATATTTTCTCCCAGCCAAGTTATCCAAAATTTGGTCTACAAATGGTAAGGGAAAGTAATCTTTGTGTGTTGCTTTGTTAAGTTCCTTATAGTCTACGCACACTCTCCACTTCCCAATTTTCTTTGTAACCATGACCAAAGGTGATACCCATTTACTGTCAGAAATGGGATAAATAAACCCCACTTGTAGGAGTTTCTCAATTTTAGTTTTAACAATATCCTTCAAGGCAGGATTGAGTCTCCATTGTGGTTGGCGAACAAGTTGAACATCCTCAATATAGATGTGGTGAGTACACATACTTGGGTGTATTCCTCTCATATATGTGTAGTCCCAAGCAAAAGCTTTAGATCTATTTACTAGGATATCAAACAATTTGTGTTCTTTCGGCTCAGTCAACCAGTTGTTAATGTTCAAAGTTTTTCCTAGCAACAACATAATGGTTTTAACACCCATATGGTTGGATGTGATAGTGTACATTGAACTTGTTAGAGTGTTAAGGGGACAACTATGAGGTATGGTTTTGTGAAGTCTGGAAATGTCTGCAAAGAAATGATATGTTCTTGGAACTAAATTTGGTAAAGGACAAGTCAATCCTATGAAATTGGCATTATCAAATTCAAAGTGGTCCACGTTGATTGGTTGTCCTAGGATCTCTTCTACGTCCGTCATCTCCTCATCACTTAAATCCATGGTAAGATTTTCCATGTTTTCCAATTCATCCTCTAATTCTTCACCATGTTTTTTAATGACTACCATGGCCAAAGAAGCTAAATTTTCCTGTCTGTTGGGACCTTCTAGTTCATCAACCCATACTTTATTATATTTAGCAGGCTTGGTGGGAGGATACAAGAATAAATGTTTGCTATTAGGACCATGTGAAATGGTCATTCCTCCTTCTCTGCAGTCAATTTTGGATGCAATAGTAGCCAGCCATGGTCTTCCAAGAATGATTGGATAACTTTCTTTGGGTGTAAGGGACTGAATTATTTGAAATTCCACCAGATATTCCCATCCATCAACCTTAACAAGAACATTTTCAATGATGCCCTTGGGAATGGCTATGGATTGGTTTGCCATTTGCAAGACTATAGTTGTGGGACGCAAATTAGTAAGTCCCAACTTTTCCATTACATCAATAGTCATTACATTAATGGCTGCTCCAAGGTCCACTAAAGCATTAGGTACTACTACCTCATTGATTGTCACGGTTATAAGTGGACTACCTGGGTCATCATATTTTGGAGTAGTGGTCTTTCCAACCAAAAATTCAGCTAGATAACCATTTATGTGGACAGTATTTATCCATTTTGGTTCCCTCCCTGAAGTTTTGATACACAACTGTTTGATTAGTTGGTTTAACTCAGGAATCTCCTTAATTTATTGTAGCAAAGGAACCTCAATCTGCAACTATTTGATTGCTTATATCAGTGCAGTTTTGGTGGAAGTGGACATTTTTGAACTATCTTTCACAGTGATTGGTTTCAGACGCTCTGAAAAAGGTGCTTTAGTTTTGTCCTTAGGAGTGGAATCCTTTAAAGGATCAGATGGAGACTGATCTCCCTCCTCTTGAGGTAAGTTGGAAGCTCTAGCTGTAGATGGAAAAACAATCTTGTTTTGAGTAGTTTCTGGGGCTTGCTTTATGGATGTGGGAGTTGTTTTAGTCATCTCAGTAGATTCCTTGATAGGATCATCCAGAATTTCTTTAATAGTTGGCTGTGAAAGTGTTTTTCTAGATCTTAATTGCAAGTTTCCACAATGTATAGTGTTAAGTCCAGTAACATTGTCCTGTTCTATGGAATACACTAGAGTATTCTCACAATTGTTCTTTGGGTTTGGAACATGCCATGTCAGAAGTTGTGGTTGGTTAACTTGCTCATTTTGGTGAGTTTTCTGGGGAGCTGGTAAAAGATTCTGCTATTGATTAGGCATTCTTCTGGGGCCAGTATAAAATTGATTCTTAGGTTGATTCCATTGAGGAGTAGGATTCTGAGGATACCACTACTATTGAGTCTGGTTAGGCCACTAAGGGTTTCCCCATGATTGATTTTCCCATTTAGGTGGTCCCCAAGGATAAGTTCCCCAATTAGGTGGTGCTTGAGGTGGTGCCTGAGGCCAGGGTACTGCCCATTGATTATTATTCTAGTTGTTTTGAGGCCTCCAAGAAGGGTTTGAGGTTTGGCCATAGAAAAAATTACCTCTAGTTCTTTGATTTACAAAGTTGATCTCTTCCTCAACCGAAGATGTTCTTTTCTTAGAATTCTTGATGGAATTCAAAATCTCACATTGTTCAATGGGATGGCTCTTGTCACAAACTTGACAAACATCAATTTTGTCAACTTTGTCCAAAGGGCATTCCCTTAGCAGATGTTTGTTTTGGCACCTAGGGCAGTAAATAGACAAGGTCTCAGAATTTTGTGTTTTAGCTTGTATTCCATCTAAGGTGGTGTTTAATTGAACAAGAACGCCAGTCTTAATATTGGCTATCTCACGTGGTTTTCCTATTTCATTGGAACCTTTAAAGAGAGTAGACTTTCAGATACCTCCTCGGGTACGAGGGAAATTTTGACATAATTTAGTGATATCATCGAGTCCTAGTTGGGACACATCTCCTTTTCTCATTAAATCCAAGCTCCTTAGAGCATCTTCATCAAGAACTTTAAGGAATAAGGTCTTCAGAATCTCTTGACTTATAGCTTCTCCACCACACCATTTAGATAAGAAGATAAACCCGTTGAGGTAATTTTCTAGACTTTCATCTTCATTTTGCCTTATTTTGAATAATTCTTCTTTCCTATCGCTAACTCTACAGTAACTGGTATTTTTCCAAAAATACAAACTCCATTTCATCCCAAGAGGTTATCGAACATGAAGCTAATCCAATGAACCAGTGCATTACTGAGTCTTTCAGAGTAGAGGGAAAATTCTTTAGTTTCTAGTTATCATTCTTGTAATCATATGTTTGACACAAGACTTTAAACTCAGAGAAACTAGTCAGGATCTTCGGAAGGTAAACCTCGAAAGGTTGGCAAGAAGGCTGGCGATATATTTTTCATAGTCGTGTTGTCATCTGCATCGATAGCAATAGGATACGTGAATGTGCATGGCAGTGCAGGGTTAGGGTTAGCAACATTTCTATGGTCACCCATGATGTTGAAGGCAATTCAATCCTCTTCAAAATTTTGCTCAGTTGGGTGAGGCTCAGGAGTTTGAAAAGGAATACCCTCCTCTACAACTATGCGTTCTCGTTTTGGGGATACGGGGAGGTCTCAGGTTGATCTTGGTCGATCAATTCTCTAGTAATTTCTTGGTCTGAGACTTCTTCCTCCCTACTTGTGGTTGGTACTTTGGTTGGGGGGTTTTTGGTATGAATCTTCCGTGGGGGCCTCGTTTCCTAACCATGCAAAAAAAGGAAGCCAAAGGACTATTTTTGTTCCTAAAAGAGGTATTCAAGGTATCTCCTACTAACACTAGAAAAGGAAGGTCCCCAACAAGGGCACCAAAAAGTGATAGGTTGTCATGAGGTCCTATCTCTTTAGTTAATAAATGCATCAAAATATCTACTGGGTAGTGTTCAAAGGCTATATGCAATAGAAGGCATCTTGACTATCTCTCTCGGATTTTCTAAGGATTTGAGATAGTTGAAATGAAACTATAAACTAATAGGCTACTAAACTAGAAAAAAAGAAATTATTTACATAGAAAGTTTGAAACAACTAAACTAGAAAGCGAGAAATTATTAATCTAAAAAGCATAACAATTAAACTAGAAAGCATGGAAATAATTAAACTAAGAAGCATGTAAATTGTTGAAGTGGAAAAACTTGTATAGAAACTATGAAACATCTAACTAACAACGGATAACAAACTTAACAACTAACATAAAAATAACTTAACAACTTGAAACTAACAATGAAAGTAGGTGCTTTAGAACTTCAAAAAATAGAACTTAAAGATTACAGACTCAACTATAACCTGCAGGATTAATCTTAACAAAACTTCACACATGAAAATAAGCTTCACTCATGATTATCATTTACAAAATGAAAGCAATAGAATTAAAATTAAAATACTTATCTATCTAATCTATAGTCCCTCGAGTGGCCAACTCTCAGGTGCTCCTATGCTTAGCTCAGATCACATACACTTTGTAACTTCAAGATTACTCCATTCAAGATGATTCCATTCAATACTCAATAACTCAGAAGATGATAAGCAAAACTCATTTTATTTATATTGAAAGTATAACTCAGAAAACATAGTAACAACATAACAATATCTCTATGTATATCATTGCTTTTGACAATTACATATTTATATAAAAACAACTAACAAAATCCTATATTTCAGATGGTAAATATTACCACTGAAAAATTCTTCAACTAATTTTTAACAAACTAACAGACTTAAAGTTCATAGCATAAAGCATTAAAGGGCTCAAATTGAGTCATAAAGTCTTCAAATTGAAAATAGCAGAAAACTACAAAAACTCGATCCATCATGCGTTCCCTTAAAGTTTTGGCGCCTATTCTTCTGGTGCTTGTCTTCCATTGTGTTGAAGTCAGCGTTGAATCCTCTTGACTAGCATGATGACTGATTGTGTTGGTTAACCTGTACAATACTAAGAAACTAAACCATTACATTAGCATGGGTTAGCTTATTTCAACTAATTTCAAGAAATAAAGATTGTACACTTTTTCACAAAAAAAAGCAATCATTAATCCTAAAGACAATTAATTGTCAAGGTAAAGGTAACTGGAATATGTGAGGTAAGGTATTTAGTTCAGTATATTGATAAGGTTATTTTTACTTCATCACCTTTGGCTTAAAAATTCCTTAAAAATGAGCAATATGCCTAATGCACCATTCAAAACCCCATTTACAAGCTAGCTTCTTGATCTCTAATTTTGATGAAATGAATGCCAAACTTGAATTTATCAATCCTTATAAACACCATGGAACAATTGAAAATATTGTCAAGATTACTAAAAAAATTACAACCACCAATACTTTAGAAAACATAAGGTATAAAATGCGACATGTTAAAAAATTTCTATTAATTTTTTTCTCTAGATCATTTAAAGATGCAAGAGAAGAGCATAATAAGTTTTTAAGAAACTTGCATGTAAACTATCAACCCACTTGAATCTCTCAAATAAAAACTAAATATCTACCCTAGCACCAAAAGTTCTAATACTATGTTAGTATGTATCTAGAAAATATGAAAACCCAAAAATCGGTATTGGAAAATATGGTATATATATAAGCATGATAAAATTAGTTTTTGTGAGATTAATACAAATTTTTAAGAAGCAACACACCATTAGGAATGAACACAAGCATGAAATTATATGAATGATAAAAGTGTACCAAAACAAGCTAGAAGAGTGAGTATATATAGATTAAGTGGAAGGGAGGAGGTGACAAGTAAATCAATGGGATAAATACACTACAAAACTCCAAAAATATAGAAAAGAGTAACTCCCATAGAAGATATTGACAACTCACACTCCACTAACACTAATACTCATTTTATTAACTTATGCAAGCTTAAATCAAAATGTAGAAAAATATTGTGTTAGGAAATATAGATCTACACTATATTTTTAATTATGTAAAAATATTTGTATATCCTTGTATGTGGTTGTCAATGACATGTAGTTGCAGCAACTTGAGATTAGAAAAGAATGTATAAATCATCGATGCAAGAACTCATAGTGGATAGGAGATCTTTGAGATTATGTCGCAACTTGTGTAGTAGGAGTTGGGTGTTGAACACTTGATAGTGTTTTCTTTACATTGATTTGTATTTCAAGGGTTTCTTCAATATTTCACAAGAAGAAATATTAATGAATATATTTCATTGTGATGCATTGTCTTGATTTGATGAGACAAATATAAAATAACTCAAATGGTAAGGTGTTTTAAATTGTTTGATTTATTTACATCTACCATGATTTGTGCCTTGTGATAAGATTAAAAATTATGTAGAGATATTTTGGACTTT
>VDFB02254294.1:0-25817 GCA_007258455.2 Sequoia sempervirens | reverse complement strand
AGTGCCACTCTCTCCACTATACATGAAAAGCATAAACAACAAATCCTATCCACCCACACCTCGGTAAAAGAAGAGAAAACTTTAAGAAAGAATATCTGACAATTGGAGGCTTCACACTTTTTCATCCCTTGAATAAAATTCCTCGCTCTCTGGGAAACAGAGACCTGCTGTTGCGTTTCTGGTAACAGAGACGAGGAATTCCGTCTTTTGCATTTCGCTGTGAATGACCTAACTAAAGACGGCTGGTCTAAAACCCCCAATCCGGTTTCGAGTCTCGCTGTCAACACGACCCCCTGTATTTTCCCTCTTAAATTACTCTCTCCATCGCTTCAGAGGTTACAGATTTTTAAACATGTTGGACATAAATTTGTTTAGAGAAGACAAGGGAAACGACCCCGAGTGCGTGCGGGAGTCGCAGAGGCGGCGTTTTGCTAAAGTGGAGATGGTCGACGATGTCATTGCGCTTGATAAAGCATGGCGCGAACGTAAGCCTTTTTCCCTTTGTTCAATGGCTTCTCAGAGATTTACATATTTAAAATTTTTCATTTAATGTTTTTTTTATAATAAATCTTGTATTTGTACGCTTAGTTTAGAGACAGAGGAGTTTATTTTACTTTATTTAGTTTTTTTTTTTAACATTTAATTGATTTTCGGTTTTAAGATATGTATTTAGACAATATTGTCTAAAATCAACTGTTTTTTTCTGGTAAGAAAAAAATCCAGTTCATTTTTACATTTTTTCTTTTTAATCTGGTAAATTTTACTAATAGATTAACCCTCGGTGTGCTTAGATGCCAAGACCGATGGGTCAATTCACCTGGCCTCCCGTGTGAGGGTATGCCATGCCAAGTCTGTTGATTATAGTTTTCCACTCAATTTCAAATATTTATCATATCTACCGGGGCTCCTATCTAGGCACCGATATCATCCACTTGAGTTCATCCTGTTGGGCCATATTTTAATTATAGTTGATAGGTTGTGTTAGCAATGCAGATCCGTAAATATTTTTCTGGATTTGACTGCTGTGTCGGTTAGCAAAAGATTCTTTCCTGATGATGAAGTCTGTCAGTGAAGCTTGAAACGGTGGAAGGCTTCTTCACTGATCATGAGTTGGTGATTGAGGCTGGAAATATTGGACGCTTCTTCCCTGACGAAGACTTCATTACTGAGGATGAAGACATTGCAAGGTTTTTTCCCTGATGATGAGTCCGTTTTTGAGGCTTCAAATGTAGGAAACGAATAATTGCATGCAGTTGAATCCAGACACCTACATTACATGTTGTAGTTTCTTCTTATTTTCATATTCTGTATTGGAAAATCTCAAGAGTATTTTACTGAGTTTGGGAACATTCTGGTATTGAGCTTTACGTTAGATTTATTTTTTTTGGCATGAAATTTTTTTTTCGTGGATGAGATTTTGATGTTTGGTATGGTTGGACTTGGTTAATTCGATGTTAATTATCACTGCAGGGCAATATGAGTTGGATACTTTACGAAAAGAATTCAATAAGATGAATAAAGAGGTTGCCAAATTGAAAATTGTGAGTATATTTTAGTTCTTGTTTGGTGATTCATGATGCAGTTTAGGGTTAGCTTAAGTTTTTTTTGAGCATGGGCTCATTTAAGAATGAATTTTTTATTGGTCATTTGAGTTCTATTTGATATTTAGGCATTGGAATTAGGGTTTCTGAATATCACCGTGTTCAATCTTTTTTGGTGTAATAAAGAAGATTAACACATTGATATTAAGATAAATATTCCAAAATGAAAACACATTGAATTAGTAACAAAAAATCTAATTAGAATTTCAGTTGTGTTTGTAGATTAGATATTAGAGGGGTTAGGGTAGTGGAAAATATAGTTGACGGTGTTCCCTGGTATGAGTGGTAGTGATCATTTTTTTTTGCTTGTGCACATCTAAGCGCACATTTACAAAAGGCTTGCTATTGTGTGCTTTCAAGTTGGAGACCAACTATCAATATTCATATTGTGTTGCTTTGTTGGAAAAGATGGCAATAGCATCAAACTTGTTGCGCCAATGGGAGCTTTTAGCAATATTACAAAACATACTTAAATAAAACTTAAGCTCTACCTGTCCAATACTTATAGGGTTTGAAACCCAGGATGCAACAGAGATATTTGCAAAACCAATATCTGAATCTAGACTAAAATCTTTGATGGCAGATTCTTATGAACTGGGTTCCTCTTTAATGCACTCTTACACAAAAACTTTGCAAATTGGTTACCCAACTTGTTGAGGAAATCTTTAGCTACCTGGTACTTTACTTATTTTTATTGAAAAGGATCTTTACAATCACCAAAAATATAGCTGCAGAATGCTGGAGTAGTTACTTTTACATGGCTTGAATACTTCACAGGGAAAAAGCAGTGAAAAATGTTCAGAATGTTCCTTTTTTTGTGTGTTTTTGAACTCTAACAGATGGCATCATATATGCTTGTTGCGTATCTTAATATTTGTTGTGTGCTCACTTTTATGGCAAGAATTTACCAAATCAAATCTTGTTTGATCTAGTTTGATAGGTTCGTCAATGCAAATTCTGTTCATTCCATAGAGAATAATACTTATCAAACAATTACAATTTTCAATGACTTCTGTCTATTTCCTATGTAGGTTGGTACTTATCAATTTTAATCTTTCGCAAGACGTGGTTTTGCTTGATTCTGACATTGTTAATTGTAAAAGGGGAAAATTATTATTTAGCTAAAGTGCGTTAGCTAAATGATTTTTCTCTGCTTCTTCAATTTACTTGTTTTAAAATGAAATGTATTTTATTACAATTTAACAAGTAAAACTAGAATTCCAGAACTGCTTTAGAACTTAGAGAATGTTAATTCTAACTGAGCTAAACATGAGAGAAATGAATAAAATAAAGTTCACATAATTCTGGAATATGAATTTTCTTTATATTGCTAATTGTTTACAAATATTTTGCATGCACGAGCATCAACATAAATGATAATTGATATTCATTATTGTGTGTTTACAAAAGGAGATGAAAACTCCTTATAAAGAAAATTATAGGACAATGTTTCTAAAAAGAAACCATCGTTAACTAAAGCAAAAAACTGAAAGATGCTAGAACAAATTAAAGTGTAAACAAAAGTTACTAAAAGCTAAGTAAGTTAACTAAAGTAAACTAACGACTAATTAAAGCTAAGATGACCATTAATATTACAATAAATACTTTAATACCCTCCCTTAATGGTCATCCTACAAACATAAACTAAGTCTACCCATATTTTGATGGTGTGTTGGTCATCAAAATGCATAATATGCAGACTCCTTTTGCTTAGTATACTTCGCCACTTGAGCACTTTGCTGAGACGCTTCTTGGTTGGACTTCTCATCAGCCGATTGCTTTCTGCAAAACTTCTGGATATGACCAATCTTCCCACAATAATGGCAAGTAATAGACTTCTTGGAGCCCTCCTCCAAATTGCCTCGTCCTTTCTGCTAAGTGGACTTGCCTTTGCCAACGTCCTTGGCAGTAAATGCTTGTTCAACACTGGGAGACTCACTGCTCCTCCCAAACTGCTTCCTCCACCTATCCTACTACAAAAGCTTGTTGCATAGCTCATCAAACTTCAATCAACATTGGTGGATGTAATGTTGAGCGTTTCGATAAAGTGCTCGTAGGAATGTGGCAAACTTTTCAAAGTGATCACCACTATATCCTCCTCTTCCATCTTACGACCAATGGCCTCCAATTGATCGCGAATATCTTTGATTTTCATCAAGTGCTCCTGCAAAGTAACTTGGTCATCCATCATAATGGAAAACAACATATTCTTTAAGAAGAAAGCCCTTCTCTTGTTTGAGGTCTCATGAAGATCTTTCAAATGCTTCCAGATCTCCGCAATAGACTTACCAGATGGTATTTTTGGTAACATCTCATTGGTGACAGATAATTTTAGAAGCATAACTGCTTCCCTATTATCTCCATCATACTTGTCCTTATCCTTCCCTATAGTTGTGGGATGAACTCTTGTACCTAGAATAAGCGCATCTAGACACTGGTATTCAAAGATGGTAAGCATCCTCTGCTTCCGCGTGTTGTAATTCTTTCCATTGAACCTTTGTGTATTTTCCAACATAACATTGGACAAAGACGCCATCCCTCCCGTTTTCCAAAGCACAAAAAAGCGGTGTTCCCGCGAGGGGGTGGCGCTAAAACCCGCGTTTCCCTGGGGGCGTCCCTACCGACCCGCGACTGGCCACCATCCACCACCGGGTGTCAGCGTCTCCCGGGCATGCACTAGGACTTCAAGGATGTTGGGGTGTCCTCAAGACATCTAGGGGACTCCTAGTTGTCTCCAAGATGTATAATTCTTATACTTATACATATTTTTATAACTATTTTTCCAAGTACTATATGTATTTCCAGCGCACAAACAGCCCGCCCGCGTCCCTGGCACGATGCAGTACGCCCCTGGAAAGCGGGCCCACAGATCCCGGCGTCCACGGCAGCGGCCCCTGATCCGGATCACCGAGAGCCACGTTGGAACTGCTGCAAAAGGGTAACTTTTCTGGCGGAGTCATATGGCAAACTGCGGACAATGGGTTGGCGCAACCTGCGATCGTTTAAAAAGGGTTCAAAAATTGTAAGATTTTTCGAGGAAAACCTTCAAAACTCTAAAATGTAAAGATTTTGAAAAAAAGGAAAAATCATCAAAAGCTTTAGTAAAATTTTTTATAGAAATTTTTTCAAAAATTCTCAATAGCAAATTTTTTCAAAAAATTTTTCAAGACTCTTTGAGAATTTTTATTTTTCCTAGAATTTTTTTGTCAAAAACTGGCTAAAAAAAAAACCCTTTAGGCTGCCATGAAATCACGATTTTTACAAAATCGCCCAGAAACAAAGATGAAAATGCCCAGAAAATCTGAAAATACCCATTCACAAATTGGCACAAGCACAAACTTCAATTAGCAACTGAGAAATCTTCCAAAAATTTGGAGAAAAACTCCATGATTTTTAGGTAAACACAACCAAGAAAAGAAAACGCCCAATAGCCACAAACCAGAAAACAAATGTCATGACCAAAACCAGAAAAAAGGAAGGTACCCACGGTTTCCAGAAAACCCTAGGTTGCCAACTCTTTACAACATAGGTTGTAGGAAAAAAAACCCCAGTCGCGCTCAGAAGAAATCTGTGAGAAACACGCTAGCAGATTGAATCATTGCCAAAACTTGACACCCAAAAAACCTTGTCCCACCAAAACACAGATGACTTTCAGAAATGGCAAAAACAAAATATTCACGAATGTCTCAAAAAATCGTGAAAAAAAACGTGTGCAGGAAACCAGGAGATAAATTGCGATTTATAGAGACCAAAACGGTTGTGAAAATTAGGAATAAGGGTATGAAAATAAGCTGTGAAACTGAGAAGGAACGCCCACACAAAAAAACATGCGATTTTCTTTAATTGACATGATTTTACCAAAAAACGACGCGATATGCTTAAAAAAATCGCAATTTAGGGCTTGTGATTTTCTGCAAATAATCTCCACAATTTTTCTAGAAGACCTCGAAAATCCACTTTTGAAAACCCTCAAAATTTTTTTGATAGAAACTCCATGATTTTTGCAAATGAAAAAACCCTTCGATTTTCAAAAAAATCAGCTCACAAAATTTTTAAAAATTTCTTTGATTTTTATTTAAAAAAAAATTGACTAAAAAAACATCTAAGAAATTTCTAGAACTTCTTTAGGAGACAATGAATTTTTATTTCTAAAAAATTCACCAAAAAAGACCGAGTCTAAGCTTTGATACCATGAAATGATAATTGATATTCATTATTGCGTGTTTAGAAAAAGAGATGAAAACTCCTTATAAGGAAAATTACAAGATGTTTCTAAAAAGAAGCCATTATTGACTAAAGCTAATTAAAGCAGAAAGTTGAAAGATGCTAAAACAAACTAAAACGTAAATAGAAGTTACTAAAAGCTAACTAAGTTAACTAAAGTAAACTAACGACTAATTAAAGCTAAGATGACCATAAATATTACAATAAATTTTTTAATAGAGACCAATACAAGCTCTTGCGAGCACAACCAAGAGACTAATATCAGCTCCTTTCGAGCAACCACGCTAGAAAGCACCTATGGAATACCAAGAGTCACAACTTAGAAATCCACTTATTTAGAAACCACCTCCACTTTAGAAGCCAACTATAGAAGACCAAGAGTCACCAATTAGAATTTCATAGTAGATGTCCCGTTGGGATGTTGCAAGAAAAGAGTGAGTGAAATATTAGTTTCCAAAAGAGGAGGCAAAAACAAGAGGTTGATGACCTGTTTAGGTTCATCTTGAGTGAATTCCGCTGAGCTGGGAAGGTGACAAGTGGAAAAAACCTTAGAAACAGCCACTAGACAATAAATTAGCAGAAAAATGATGAGACACTAGCAACACAAGATTAACATAAAGGTGATATAAAAATTGATGAAAGAGACCATAGGAAACAAGAACTAATCACCTTGGGAGGGAAAAAGGCTAATGCAAGGGCTAAAACGAGCTTAGTAAAACACTAAGGGAATGTCCACTAAAGTGGACACAAAATATAGCATGAAATTGCAAGGGTATGCAATTTTCGACATTACATTAACATATTATATTTTTAATGTTCTGTAAATCTAGGCCATTTTTTCCCTCTTCTAATTCATTAGAAGAGAGAGTGATAACCATATCTCCAAACTCACTTCTTCAGAGTACAAATCCCTCCTACATAAATAACCATACAATTCTGATGGAGATCTTTCCTTTTTCTCATTATCTTACCCATCGATATCCTTTTTAAGCCTTTAGACAAGTCTTGACTGCAATGGTCCTAGGGACAATAGACATTACGTAAAAAAGCCTTATCCCAAACTTAATGTCAACATCATGAGGTGTTATGGTTAAAAGAGTCTTAATTTTTCCTTCTCATTTTTGCTTTACTTTTTAAAGAGTGTAAGTGATTTAGATTATCTTACTTAAAACAAACAAGGCTTCAACTATGATATCCTACTTTCAGTACAGTATTTAAGGTAATTGGTTCAACCCCCATCAGTCAGTAACGAGTTTGTGATAAAATCCACAAATTCCTAATGAGAGAGTGATAATAATACCTCCGAATTCAGTTTTTCAGAGTATAAATCCCTTCTTAGATAAATAACTATACAATTCTGATGGAGATCTGTCCTTTTTCTCATAATCTAAATATCCTATTTTAACCTTTAGACAAGTCTTGATTACAACAGTCCCAGGGAGAATAGATGCTATGTAAGAAGGGCTTATCCCAAATTTAGTGTCAACATTGCTAGGTGTTTTAATTAAAGTTTCTTATTTTTTTCTTTGGTTAGCTGGACGTTTTAAAGAGGATAAGTGATTTAAGTTATCTTAGTTAAAATAGACAAGGCTTCAACTATGATATCCTAGTTTCAGAACAGTATTTTAGATAATTGCCTTAACTCTCATCAGTCTGTAATAACTGTGATAATAATCTACAAATTCCTAATGAGATTAGCCATTGTAAATCCAAAACATCAGACAGGAGAATCACAATAAGTTCTTTAAGTTCCACTAAGAACTCCATGAAATAACAAGTAATATCACTTGTAATTTAAGGAAAGAAGAATAGTGCTCCACATTTCTAATTATCTTATCTAACAAAAAAACCAAGTATGGTCAATACAAAGAATTCCTCAAAATAAACATAACACAAAATAATCACAGCTCATAATATCATTAAAAGAAGAGTAGCATAATATTTCACTCTCAGGCAGAATTTGTTTCCAATGCCAATAATGATTAAAAACCCTCCAGATTACACCTTTAATAATTGGTCTATTCCAACCTAAACATGGTTATCAAAGGAAACCTTGTGCAAGAAAACCACTAGCGGCATTCCAAGTTAGATGTTAATCAACTGGCATGTATCTCTTATAAATATTTGAGAGATCAAGTCATAGATTTATCTTGACAATACTGTAATGTCCCCTACTTGGAGTATTCCTGAAATTGCCTTAAGAGACACTTACATAAAATTGTTTAAATAATATTCCATAGTAAATTATATAATAGATATTAAACTTAAGAATAAATGAACTATTAAAATTTATGAAATAATGAATAACAACGTAAACTTGATTCCAATCCACAGACCCTTTTCAATAACCAATCATGGTAGGGATTGGAGAGAAATGCATGATAGGGCGCTAGAAAAACTGTTAGTCACAAGTAAGCCCAAGGGCCTGCTCATACCCCCCTTGGCCCCAAGTGGCAGGAACATCCAACCAAGACAATTCCATCCAACTTAGGGTGGTGTTATTACGTTGTGAGAACCTATACATTATTCATCTCAAGTAAGCCCAAGGGCGTGCTCATACCCCCCTTGTCCCCAAGTGGCAGGAACATCCAACCAAGACAATTCCACCTAACTTAGGGTGGTGTTCTTATGTTGAGAGAACCTATACCACCCTTCCCTAACATGTTTCCTTGCCAATCCATACCTGATTGCTTATAGAGGAACAAATAGATTAAATCAATTGAATAATTACTAGTAAGGATTAATAATTGCTGCAAGCATCATTATTGCATGATCGTGTATATATATATATACATATAAAGTGATTATTGGAAGATTGAAATTAATTAGAATATATATATACATATATATATATAAAGTGATTATTGGAAGATTGAAGTTAATTAGAATATATATATATATATATATATAATTATATTATATATATACACACACATTCTAATTAATTTCAATCTTCCAATAATCACTTTATATACATATATTATAATTATATTTTAAACTTACTTCCCAAATATATTCTTGGTAATAATACTCAATCAATAGAGCTCTTATAATTTCCAATCCTTATTCCTTTGTTTCCAATCTGCTCAATTTATTCCCAATTCATTAGTGCTTCTCCCCACTCATTTGTTTCCCCTTTTATATCTCCCATGGTGGGGAGAGTCACATCTATTTATTTAACAAGATACACATCCCTTTATTCCATTTCATCCCTTACAAAGGATGCACCTCTTTATTAATCGCTGCCCTTGGTGTTTGACTTCCTAATTTGCTGTTTTTATTAGTTAAGGCCTTCATAAACATAAGTGCTGCCTTAACCTTTAATCATTGTCTTTTACTTGAATTGCTGCCTTTCACCTTTATTTATTTCTCCCTTTTATTGAAACATAGGCGCTGCTCCTTATCTCTTTATTTAAACTCAATCGCTGTCTTCTATGTATTATGATAATTGCTGCTTATTCTCTTTTTCTTTACTGCCCTTAATCACCCATATTTATATGTAATTTTGAACTTATTAATTAATGTATGGTCGGCTAGGATATAGAGTCGGCCCAGCAAAAAATATAATAAATTAAATTTAATTTCTGTTTCAAAGTGGCGCCAGAATAATGAGGGTCGGCCAGCAAGGATGTAAAGAAGATTTGAGCGTTGCTGTATGGTATATTTCTCAGCGGGGGCATGAATAAAATAGGACATCACAAATACATACTAGGCCCAAATAACTCAACTATTCATAACATTTTACTATTATCATGATTGTAGTTTTAAAAGGTGATCTTTCTTATTGCTGCAGTCACCAATTAATTACATTAGAATCCTGTCAGCAAAATTTCAAGTCTGAGAATAGAAATTGAAATCCTGTAAAGAAGAAACATTCCATTTGAATATCCAAAAAAATGGTGCTATCTTCCATGTCTACGGCCAGTCATGACATCTTTCATGTTAAGCCACTTCCAGTTTACCATATAAAGTTTCAGGAACTTCAAATTTGAATCATCATTACCTAGTTGGAGTTTAAGATATCATAGCTCTAATATTCCAATTTGCTTGGTAAAGAACCTCAAGGATATCAGATACCAATTACTATCCTTAGTTCAACCTAGCTGATCTTAATAGATGCTCAACTAATAAAAACGAGTACAGTACTGAAGAGTTAACTTTAGGTGCTTCCTCCTTCTTGAACTTTCTACCCGTTACAAGCTATTCAACCAATTAGTTGTAACAATTCAAAATAACTAAGCCCAACATTTAATAGTAAATCCAACCTTCATAAAGTCCCTGAGGTCTTAAATGAATTCTCAACAAGAAAAGACAAAATGAGTAACACCTAAACCTATCAGGACAACAACTCAAAATTAAAATAACATAGAGGTCCCAACAATTTACCTTTGCCAAGTCACGAGGGGTCAAGCCAGTTATATGGGTAAAATTCTGAATTTTCCAAACCATTGTCCAATATTCTGTATTATGATGGAACATATTTCTTCACTCAATTAACGCAACTAGTTCCCAACTTGTTAATTCCATTCATATCAATAAACACATAGTAAATGAATATAATCTTGAATACCTTAACATCTGATAAGCCATAAACCCATTAAGAGTCATTTCATAAGAAGGGATGGAAATAAGCATAACTTTCGAGTTAGGATACCAGAATAGATAACAATAAGTCAACACAAGAGTAAGTTCTCATAACAATTGATGATGAGCAAGCTAGAAACCAAGAATCCTAAACTCAGTCCTACTCCAACACACTCCCCTGCAGACCTGATTTCCCGTGACTTCCTCCACCAGGAAACCTCCCACATACCCATTTTTAATGGCAGCAAGATCAAATGTAGTTCTGGCTGTAACAGTGTTTCTGAGCAGGTAATAATCAATGGACGATAAACAAGTATGGAAAATTAAAATTTCATCAAAAAACAAGACTATCCCAATTCCCATATACCATTCTATAGTGTATATATTACAGGTTAGATAAGGTTGTCCTTTATTAACTTGCCTAAGGGTATCCTTAAACATAGGAATACCCCTTTTTCTAAAGAGGCATTCATACAATATCATCCAACATGACTTACTGTCATAAATCATTGTACCGTTCAGTTATTTCAATGTAAAGCAACACGTTATTTCAAGTATATGATATTCCAATTCAGTTTACTGTTAAAGGGTAAGGTCTTATACCTAAAAGAATACAGTATCACATAATTTCATACCTGTCTATACCTTAGGTACTGGCCTGAAGCAGTCTCAAGCAAGCAAGGATATGTGTGCACCAATTCTTACTCAATCATACCCTGTTGCACAAAAATAATCTACCTTATAACACTTAACACAGAATTAGTGAGATCATGAATTAATCCATAGTTCCATATTCAAGACAGTTTTATCAGACTGCAGCTACTGAACCACAGACCAGCACACCATCAAGCTCCCACTGGTCTCTGGTCAGTAGCGTGAATCCTGTAGCAGTCACAATCTGCAATAGTACTATTATTTACCAGCTTTTATAGTGAAAGCAATTTCAGATTCCTCAAACTTATCCTTATTCAGATATGGAGTATAGTTTGCCAGTCTGTGACAATGGTATTATTACTTAACCACTTGCTCCAGTTTCTTTACTGCCAAGCATATTGATCTATGTGTTCAACAGGACTAGGAACAGCATAAAAATATATTATACCCATGAGCCAACCAGGAATTGATACCAGATATATTGTTACATACTATACACCTATATATCCTGTATTGAATCTATATTACATGGATTATTTGACAGGTATCAGTATATAGTACCCAACGATGACTTTTCTTAGCAACATCCACTGAGCAAGGTCCGGAAATATTCTTGCATGGTAACATGACTATAAAGCATACTACAGTGTCAACACTTATCTACATGATTTATACTGCAGCTGCCTGGGTCTCAATGCCAGAGAAATCATGCTATCAATGTCATGCCTCTGATCACAACCTCCCCCAATCGCAGCCTGTCCAAGATCAATGGAAATCACTGACCAAAGAGATATGGAAGCAGTGACCAAGGAGATATGAAAGGGGCGACTCTTCAAAGGGGTTCGATGAGAATTAGTTAAGAAAGATGTTAAGGCAGTGACTCCCTAAGAAAAATAAAAAATTAATAATTAAAAGAATTTAGTGGGCTGCGCTTGATTAAGGAAGGATGTGTCCCTTGCTAAGATGACCAATGAATGGATGTGACTCTTCCACCATGGAAGATATAAAAGAGAGAACAAATGAGTGGGGAGAGGCATAAAGTGGATGAGATTGAAATTGGAAAATTGAGTCATAAAGGCAGAAATAAATATTGTCTTCAGCACTAATAATATTGTGAGATAAGTTTAAGTAATATTAGATTACAAATAAATAGATGCATATATATACCTTGCAGAAATTAGGTGGTTGCAAATTGTAAGTAATTTAATTGCATTTCCCTTTAAGAGTTTTTAATAGCAAATTCATATAGCTAATTTCTATAAGTAATCGTTTTGAATTCATTAAAAATGGCTTGAAATAGGAAGGACAGCAACCTTTCGAGTTCATGGGAGGTGAAGTATCGGCCTTTCCTTCATCAAGCATGCCACCCCGAGATGTAGGTTCTTGGGCCGGGAGGCGTATGAGTGCTCCTAGGCTTGTTGAGGAAGGCAGTCTTCATGCATTTTATCAAGCATGCCACCCTGAGATGGATGGATTGGAGATCTTGCCAAGCTTGTGGGCTGGGAGGTGAATGAGTGCTCTTGGGCTTGATCAAGGAGGATGGTGTGCCTTCAAGGTGGACTTAGGGATGGAGTGGACTTGAGATCCTACCATGTTCATGTGTCGGGAGGTGGATGAGTGCTCTTGGGCTTGAAGGTCTCCTCAAGTACGCCACTCTGAGGTGGATGGATGGGGATCCACCCATGCTCTCGCAATACAAGGACAACCATCCTTGAGATTGCAGTTTGTGAACATTTCCAACAAATTTGAAATATCCCAAGCAATATTTGTGCAATTTTCTGATTTTTTGTAATGCAAATTGATGCCCAAATTTCTGATTTTTAATTTCTGCTTAAACCCTAGTGTGCTGATGTAATTTTCGGAGTTTTATAATGTGTGAACAGTAGTACATAATGCAACCAAAAGATATAAAAACTTGTAGCAGATATCTGTAGCATTAAGTCATCAACATAGCATGATTAGATCCTTCAATATGAGCCAACAAATGTCTGATATAAACCTTCAGTCTGCTGCTACAGAATATGAATGCAAATTACAAAGTAAAGCAGGCTTCAAACATGCGCCACAACATGAAGAAACCCCAATAATGCAGATGCAACTAACCCTAGCTGGGCGAAGCTGCTCGAGCTACAAATATGCAACTAAATGATGAAGAAACAACACTAAAACCCTACCAAGGGGTGCGCTAGCCTGCTGGACTGATGTTATGGCTTTGCCACCCTAGAAAATCTGAAGTAGAACCTCCAACTTGCACAATTCGCCCTTTCAATCATGAATCTCTAAATGCAGATGCAAAATTGAACATGAAAATTAGCAATTATCTCCATTGAAGCACATAGGAACCTCCGTCATGAAGTTCTCCCTTGAAGAAGTTAGGGTTTCGTCATCTTCTCCTTTATGCAATGGGTTTTCGTTCTACAGCATATGCTACTCAAAAGTGCAGACCAAAGTAGTAGAAGAACCATTTCAAATGATGATGAAATTGCAGGTTCTAAACCAAGATTTATGTGGCTTAAGGCATTTAATTGGTGAGTTAAAAACCCTAACTACATTATATTTGTGATTCTAGGGCAAGATTTAGGGCAATCCCAAAAGGGGACATTACACAGAATAACAGCAATACACATTAAAACATATAGGAAAATCAAGGAGGACATAGTAAGGCTGCCATCTCTCTATTATATATGCATGTAGATCGTTCCCTCTTCATGCAACTGATGTTGCATGTCACAGATCAAAGACATGTAGTATCTCATTTCACACAGGCTAGGCATAAATTCCATGGTGGTTTCTCTCATCTCTTTGTTAGCCAACCTGTCTCAAACTTTTCTCATGCTCTGACTCAAAGGAGTTTTGCAAAGTTCACATGAGAAGTTCCATTACTCAAGGGTTACTAACTACCACAGTCCTCCATTCCTTGTGATTATAGGTTATTGCATATTAGTTCCAATAATATCATTAGAGCAAACTTCCTTTAAACCCTCAACATCTTAAGACTAGGAGTAGCAAATGATTTTAAATTAGACCACTTTCCAATCTAGTAATATTTTGTGATGTACTACCGTTCAATCCCCGATCTTTTAAAGAAGTGTTAAGACAAGGGGGTCAACAATATTCATTTGGGAAATGAAATCATAATTGATACCCTTTGATTAGTCACTGGATTAGTCACTGAAGGTGATTATCCAGAATATCCATTTATATGCGAACTTCCTTCAAGAAAGTAATGTAGTTCAATCGGGGTCATTACACTATTGGCAGCTGCCTGGTTGATTGAATAGTGACTCTTCCTTTAGATTGTAATATTCATTGTAGACTAAGTATGAATACCTTATACACTTGACAAGTTGTTTGAAACATAAATTTCCAGCGATAACCAAAAAAAGGGGTATGTTTTGGCTGTTTTCCTGCCTATCTCTGGATAAAATACGGTGCTGAAATTTAACTTAATTCCATATTGTATGGATGGTTCTGATCACAGACGTAGAGTGGATCCTGGATCTTGCTTATTGAATATTTTTTTTTATAGCTAGGACATGTTATACATCCATTCTTGAATAATCTTCTGTCTGTTATCATTTGTGTAGGTACAAGAGGTAATCACATTTTTTGTTTATCCTTGGGATGAATTGTGTCATAACCACCTGTAATCTAAAATTGTACATTGTTATGCTCTCAAAAGGTTTGTAGGACTTCTTGAAAATGCTGATCATCCCACTCTTGTGACCTTGACCATTCTAAATATCTTCTAGAAATATTAGTATGAATTTATCAAGGTATGTTTTGAATACACTGTTCAATAAGTTTGCAATCTTATCAGGTGTGTTGTTTTTTCTAAGTGGAACAACTGGAAATATTCATAGTGTCTGTAATGTGATCGGAATGCTGTGTTATATCAACTTATAAGTATCTACTTGATTTGTAACTGGTACAATTCGATCCTGTATCAATCATCAGAAAAGGGTGGTAAACTTCATCTGATCAAATGGATCACTGATCCAAGGCAAAGAGTTGATTCTTTGCCCTTACCATGTTTAACTACCTTGAATCAATACAAAGTCTCATTGAGCTGTACTGCACATTTTTGTATCAGGTTTCATGTAAACTGTATCGTGAAAACATAGTGCCTTGGGCAAAACTTAGGGATATGTAGTGGAAATCAAATCGAGTTTGTAGAAATCGTAATAGTTCTTGCCATTTGGTAAATTTTTTCTGCTATAGCAGATGTACCCAGGGGACATTGTGTATTTAATGAAATTATTTTATCACAAACCAGAATCGTAGAATAAATGCCCAAGCAATAGCAGACTGACACAAAATACTCGAAATAAGAGTGGCAGACTTGAGTGTTACACCGGTCCACTTCAAGGGGGCAACCTCCAGAAATTAACAAAATTTACAATATGATGATTAACAATTACTCATTACTGCCTATAAATTGCATCAGTTATCCCCAAATCCCAATGAGGTTGACAACCACTGTAAATAATAAAGCTAGGAAGTAACAAACGACTAAGTCGAGAATTTTATATGCCCAAGTCAGCCATCTCATATCTGATACAACCAATGGGTTAAGGGCATAACAATTTAGTTTTCTATTGCTTTCATTTGTTATACTGGGTTCCATGGATTTAGTTGAATAGCTTCAACTTATTGTACACTTTTGTTTTGGCAGGCCAAGGAGGATGCATCTCAAGTCATAAAACAAACAGAAGAGAACAAAAAATTATCAGCTAAAAAGGAAATAGAGGTCCAAGAAGCAAAAGCTGCCCTAGATTCTCTTTTGGGAGTCATTGGGAACCTTGTGCATGATTCTGTACCTATCAGTGATGATGAGGTAGGTCACCACAAGTTTGTTTTGGAGTTGTATTTATTTGGGGAATAAAATATAAATTATGTAATCTCAAGTTTTTCCTTCATTCTTAATTTGCAGGCGAACAATGCTGTCATTCGTACTTGGGGAGAATATAGGGAGGAGCCTGATTTGAAAAATCATGTTGATCTTGTTCAGCTTCTTGGTATTGCAGACTTAAAGAAAGGTATTTTATCCATAATAATTGAATTTTTCAAGTCTTTATGTTGAACACTGGGGAGCTAAGCTGTGGGTTCAGGGTTTGCTAATTTTTGTTGCTTTGTTTTCTTATATATAAAAGTTGCAGGTTCGGGGTTTACCAAATTTTCCTGTATTTATATATATCTATCAAAATTAACCATAATTTAAAAAAGATATTCAGACTCAAATCAATACAAATCAATAATCAAATTGCTTTTTATCAAGAACATCAATGCCATCAGTTGGTTCATTACAACCACAAGCAACACCAATGCTGCCCCACCAGCTGCACTATGTAAGTCTCGTGCAGTAGTCTTGTGTCTCTTATCCTCAATAGAGATTGAGAAAAGTTGTGTAACAGAAGCATCCAAATTGGCATTCTTAGGGGCTGCATGCCATATTTTCATCGCCTTCTTGTAATCCACATGCTTATGTGAGAGGAGGTGCAAGTTAGAATTCATATAAATCAACTCCTCCATGTTTTTTGCAGCCTATCAATTGTGCTTAATTGAGTGGATAGAGGAGTATCTATCTCTGCTCGGTTGGAGGAACTCATAACTTGTTAAGATTGGACACAAAGTCAATGCCATAATAGCAAAATTATTTCTTGATAATAAATACTAAACCAAAAGATATATATATTTTTATTAAAATAATTGGGAATCCAAAAAACACATAAAAATTTAAAATAAAGGAGAAAAACTGATTTTTTTAAACTTAAAGTTGTTAAAGGTAATCTAATTGCTTTGAGAGAGTGAGGAAATGGGAGTTCACACCATGAATTTTGGAATATGTTTTTTTCTTTAAATGCTAGTTTGTTGATTACATTGCACACTACATGGCATGCATAGTTTGAGTTTGAAGTTCAAACTTGAAAATCAATTACATTCTACATTGTAAAAAGTCAACGTACAAAGTAAAAGGTAATAAAAGGTGGAGGGAGCGAATGATTTGCTTCTACAAAGTACAATACACTAGAGGGTAATAGATCGTGATGATGAAGCATAGGGGTGCATGTCTTAACAAATTTGTCCAATCTAGGGTGTTATAAAGTTCATCCCCATCAAAAAGTGGCTCCTTATCATTGAGAATCTAGATCAATCTTGTCAAGTTGAATTGGTTGATCTTGCTCAATGCCAACCTGATATTATCAAATTGAATATACTAGTCGGTAAGGTAAACAAATAAGTATTAGAAATTAGAATTACAGTTGCTGGATTTTCTAACCTTGAATTTTCTGGCTTAAGGTGGAAGTTGTGGTGAACAAACACCAAATCATTTATCTGTTGTTGACTCAAAAGGTTATGTTTGTAGGAATGTATGTGTTCAAACATAGTCTAGGTATGCTCACAAGTAGTCGAATTGCTTGATTGGCTTAAAATACCCATCACCATTCATCAAAAGTTTTTGGTTGCCTTTCTAAAGAATCTTACTATCATTGCTTTGAATAAACACAAATTTTATCAAGATTCTATTATGTACGATTTAGTTAAAACTTAATATGTATAATTTGTGTATATGCAATGTATAGAAAGTGTCAAGCTTTTGCAATTACTTGGTTTGGAGGTTGTTTTGCCTTATATGACACAAAAATTGGAGTTAAAGCCCTTCGCTTGCTTGTTTGCCGGCAACTTTGTCATAGCTATTCATAGATCATGCGCTAGGCAACATTCTCTCAATGTATTTGAAGTGGACCTCCATGACCTCTACTTTGTCTTGAAATGAGTTGCTATAGAACAATGCTGGATTGAGATAGTATCTAGTGGCAAGGATGGTGAATGTATTTGTTGATACCATCTCTTATAGGTGATTTCCCAATGTAGCATGTACTTGTTCTGGTTAGTGTCCATCCTACGCTTGATCTATCCTTGGCCTCATACAAATAGCATATGGAGGACTTTTTTTGTTGACCGCTCTCAACACTCTAGTTAGAGGCTTTGAAAATTGGACAATTTGTTGTGTCTCCACATAAAAACTATCATCAAATGCATAGTTTGCACGGTCTTTCCATCCATATGGTTGGTAAAGCTAGATTTAACCCACTTATTTGAAACAATCATTAATTTCAAATTTGTCTTTTGTGAACAAAAAAATTGCAATGAAGTAAGTGGGTAGCAAATCTTGTCACCCTTGGACAAAGAAGTTCTTTTCCCTTAGGTAAGGTGCATGTCATTCTCAACCCTCTCGTGTGATTTTCTATAAATTTGGTAAATGCGCTAGACCTTTGCAATGTATACTTAACACATTGAAGTGTGCTAATGTTTTCTAGGGTTAGACTGAGACAATGTGTCATGCATTGGTTCTTAAACATTGTGTGGTACTTTTATCATAAGTCTCTCAACAATGCAAGCATCACTATTTTTTGTAATAAATTGGACCACATTTTGTGGCCTTGCCTCAATGATCACCTTATCAAATAGAGTGAATAGGGCTTGTATTGATTTCATCTTGTCTAATGCTTTCATGCATTTTAGGAAGATTGTGCCAATATTGGATGCAATAAAGAAGTTGATGAGAGTATGTTCCTCCTATTTGTTCACACATTTGACATGATTATGCAACTAGTCTTCGCACACTCCTTGCAATGTTTGGCAAAAACATTGCTCACATCATGTATTGCATCCCTCAAAATATCAATCCTCAAAGTGTGATATGAGAGGATTTTGAACCCATGATCTGCACTTGGAAAGGTGCCTACAATACCTAGTTAGTATCACTATATCTTACTAGATGGAGATTTGACAACATTGAGTGACATGTTAGAAAAATACAAGAAACAGCCAATGATCTTCTTGGCTTGGTCATAAACATTCTTCTTCCACCTTCAACTCTCTAAAGTTGGTTGCATTCGTGATGCATAAGTGCATATATTTCCCATCGATGTTAGTTTGTGCGAGGCATAAGTACATGTAGAAAGAGATTATTTTGTAGGCTATTTTTGTAGCTTTGGCTCATTAAGACTTTTTTCCTCAAAAGAAGTTGATCCAATTGGTGTGCTTGTTCTTGCTTTCTTTGCTTTACTATCTAAATACAATTCAAGAGCCCTCAAGGCCTAATAGGCGACATTTATGGGACATTGTTTGCAACACTTCATATTATGGAGCAAAACTTTTGACAAATCCCATTTCAAGTGATGAATGTTTCCATTTCAATCAAAGCTATAAAAAAAACATTTTACTCAACTTATATTATGACATGACGGTCAAATTTTTAAAAAATAATGTTTAGGGTTTCTAATGTTTGAGAATTTTCCTTTATTCTAGAAGGAACTTGTAATGCTCCAACCTTATTACTTCTTCCTTTAGATATGCTACAACATGGACCAAAACTTTTGACAAATGCCATTTGAAGTGATAAATGCCTCCCATTCCATTCAAAGCAATGAAAATTGCATTTTACTCAACTTATATTACGACATGATGGTCAAATTTGCAAAAAATTAAGGTTTAGGGTTTCAAATGTTCAAAATTTTTCTTTTATAACTTTGAGGAGAAACCCATATTGCTCCAACCTTATTACTTCATTCTTTAGATATGCCTATATTTTTGAAAAGCCAAATTTCCTAATATATCACACCTCCTTACATACCCAAAGGTACATTGAAGAATGAATGGTACAAAAGATCAATTCTCTCAATATATTAAACCTTCAAATATATGAAAACTTTTGATATACCTTGTAGTACATGTTAGTAGAGTGATATATGCGAGTATAGTCTCACCAAAAGAGATTGTATGAAAAGATCAAGGGTCTATTTGAGGCTTGGATATTGGAGTAGTAGGCACCCCTTAGTTCACTAGACCTTTTATGGGGAATTCAGCTTAGCCAATAGTGAGAGAGAAGAGAGAGAAGAGTGGATAAAAAGAAAGATCACTGAAAAAAAGAGGGAGAGAAGAAAGAAGAATTTATAAAAAAAATTACTTTTAAGGAAAAGTTTTTGCAGTTTCCTCATCACTTTAACCTTTATAGCCTAAAAAATATACCTTGTGTCATGACTTCTTAGGATATGAGGGGGTAATCTTTTTGAATATTGTGTTTGGTGCACTATAGAGGAACTTAAGAACCAAAGTACATAATATATTGGATTTTACAATAAAATGAACAATTATGCAAATGCTAAATATTAAAAAACACTAATCTTAATTCTAAACTTGAAAAATATAAAGGTCTAGCATTAGGATTAGGGATTTTATATTTATGCTTTACTATACCCTAACCCTAAACCTTGAAAAAAAAGGGTTATGGCATACTAAAGCTTAAAAATTAAATCCTTAACTCTTATCTCTAAACCATGAAAAATAATTTAGGGTTTAGGGTTAGGGTGTATTTACTAAAAACCCTAATCCCAATCCCAAACTTTGAATTTTATTCTAAATTTTAGGATTAGGGCATACTTTCCAAAAACTCTATCCCTTGCTCAAAACTTGAAAAACTTTTATAGTTAGGGTTAGGTGTAGTAAAAATATAAAAGCAAAATCCTAACCCTAACCACAATCTTTGGAAAATTCAAGGTTTCGGGTTAGGGTTAGGTCATAATACTGCCTAAAGTAGAGTTTAAAAGGGGGGTTAGGTTTGAAATTGTTCAATTTAAGATCAGATTTGCATGCACAGAAAACTAATTCAAAATCAGACAAGATAACACAGCAGATACCCTGGGAAAACCCTCCACTTGAGGGAGAAAAACCTAGCAACAAAGATCTCTCTTATATTAAAACACAGTGGCAACAATTCTCTTTACAATGAGGCTTAACACAAGACCATAATTCAACACCTGTAGAAGATTCAGGAACAGATAACAAACTGGCACATCAAATTCTGCTCAAGAAGAGTTCGCAACCTGCCCTTAGATTAATTCGCAACCTGATCTTGAATCACTTGAAATGATTCGAACTTGACTGAATTCACACTTAACAGAAATCGCACTTGGCAAAGTTCGATATTCACACTTTGACAGAATTCACAATCTCTATTCTTTATTTGTTCACAGTTACTATTAAGGAATTCACACTTGCATGAAATTCGCCTTTGAAGATAATTCACTTCACAGTTCAACAGCGACTTCAGACTTGTAGAATTTGCTCTTGATAATATTCGATATCTCTAATAAGAAATTCACACTTGATGACTTGTGCCAAAGGAGTGAACTGATCTTCTATATATACAATACTATATGAGATCGCACCTCTTGAGGAACAAGGTCGGCCTCAACCATAAATTACAATTTTAATAAGGCAAGCAACAAGTCGGCCAAGATAAAACAATAATCTTCTAGAATGAAGTCGGCCATAATACAATGATAAATATTCAATACAAATCATAAAGAAGGTCGGCCAGAAGTGAGATTATAATGTTGCCAAGAGAAGCGCTCAAAATAAATGACTCATATAAATAGTCAATAGGCTACATTTATTATGTCTTCACTCGTGGCTAGAAGGATGAACCCGAAGCTACTCAAAACATTAACACTCCCTCTCAGCTAGGGAGAGAACTTCCAGCTGCTCAAGACAAATTAACTCAACATGATGTTAGAAATTGCCTCAATACGATATCCACCATAAAGGCAACAACCACTCTATGGTGTGTACAAGTGTTCATCAAATGTGTGATGTTGTCACCTCAATGTGACATTTAGAAGTACAAGATATGTCATGGAGTCTCACACATGACATCCACCATGACTCAAGCTTAGAGGGTGGCAACAAGGGCTTACACCTCAAATTCTTCCATCTTAGAAGAAGATGCATTAACAAGGGCTTACACCTCAAATTCTTCCATCTTAGAAGAACATGCATTAACAAGGGCTTGCACCTCAAATTCTTTTGTCTAAGAAGAAAATGCATTTACAAGGGCTTGCACCTCAAATTCTTCCATCTCAAAAGAAAATGCATTAACAAGGACTTGCACCTCAAATTCTTCCGTCTCAGAAGAAAATGTATTAACAAGGGCTTGCACCTCAAATTCTTCCGTCTCGGAAGAAAATGCATTAACAAGGACTTGTGACCTCAATTCTTCTGCCTCGTAAGAAATGTATTAACAAGGGCTTGCACCTCAAATCTCTCTCAAAGAGAAATGCATTAAAGAGGATCACTGATACTGAGACTCCTTCTCAACTAGGGCTTGATTCTCCACCATACCAAGCTTGTCTCCAAAGTACACAAACTTTATCCTCGGCGTAGGGGCTTCAAGAGAATATCCGCCCGTCATCAATGTACCTCAACCGTGAGGCAGGCTTCGGCAAGCACTCATATCTCAATGCAGTGGTATTTCTTGATCTCACCATGCTTGTCTCCACATGAAACACGTGGATTTGACAGAAAAGCTTCACACAACTCATTATCACAATGAATGATAAGAGGGCTCCATTACGTCCTCAAACAACTGGCTAAGGAGCTAATGGCCACACCGCTCGAAGTTGCCATACAAGCTGCAATGTACTCGCCTCTCGCTTGTACTCACGCTATAGATGATCGCCTCGCTGCACCAGAAATCATGCAGCGTAACCCAAACCGGCAACAAATCCGAGGGTGTTCGACCAGGACACAACCTCGCCTAATCGTAATCAAGCAGAAACCATGTAACCTAAGACTGCATTCTGAAGTATACCTCAACCCATATCCAACTGTGCCACACAAGTATCTCAGGATATGTTTAGCTGCAACATGATGTATCTGTCTTGGATCACACATAAATTGGCTAAGTGCACTCACTGCATAGCAAATATCAGGTCTAGTGTTAACTAGATACATCAAGGATCCAATCAGCTGTTTGTACAATGTAGGATCCACCAAATCTAAACTAGCTGCAGCCTCCTTCAATTTATGTAGATTGGTCTCCATAGGTGTAGACATGGATTTGCAATCCATCATGCCAAATCTCTTAAGTATATCAATGGTGTACTTTCCTTGACTTAGAATCATCTCATTTGGTTTCTGCCAGACTTCTAATCCAAGGAAGTAATGCATGAGCCCAAGGTCCTTCATCTCAAATTTTGAAGTCAACTCCTTCTTACATTCAAGAATCAGGTGATCTTCTCCAATAAGGATCAAATCATCAACATATAATACCAAAATTAATGCTTCACCATTGATTACCTTGAAGTAGAGATTTGAATCAGCATCATTCTTCAAGAAACCCAAACTTGACAAGGAACGATCAATCCTTTCGTACCATGCACGAGGAGCCTGCTTAGGACCATTCAATGCCTTCTTCAGTTTGCAAACATGAGACTCCTCCCATGTACCTCGAAATAGTGAGCAACAAGAGCAAATGTTTCTTCATAATCAACTCCCTCTTTCTGTGAAAACCCATGAGCTATGAATCTTGCCTTGTACTTCTCAATGCTCTCATCTGCATCTTTAAGTACTTGCATCAATCTTTTGACCTCATCGTCTAAGATTGCTTGCAATGCTTGGCCTTAGAGAAATGAATTCCAGCATATACTTTTGTAGAGATATAGGGCTGTCCTCTTAGAACACTCTATTCCTGCAACACTGCAACCTTCACTTCTTCTCAGTGAGTCACTGAACTCCCTCTTGATCCCTGCTTCAGAGATTGCAAAGAAGACTTCTGGAAGTGAACTCCCTTTAGCCACCAGCTCAATCTCATGGCTACAAGTTGTGACTTCACGCTTGATCATTTCTTTGGTCGGCACAACTTCCTTACAAGATGCCTCAAGCTTTTCATCACTAAGCAATCTCTCATCACTTTCTTGCTTCTGGAGCTATCCTGAAAGCAATAGAGAGAGATTACAACAATTCACAACTATCCAAAGAAATATCAAGGCTAGAATCATACAAGGTTTACTATTCCAAGTTATAGCAAGAATATAGAATAATTTATGAACAATATTAAGTCATGAATAAATAAATAAATCAACCTAAAAGAGAAATATATCAAAAGGTCAGAATGAAGGGATAAGGAAACTTGTCTTTATTGAATTTTGATATAACTCTTTCATCCAGCTTTTACTCCTCTTGAGAGTGTTAAACTCAGCATAACAAAAGACAATTTGAACAACTACAAGTTTCTTGAATGCATTATGCAGTTAGCATGTAGAACCAACTCTCTCCAAGATTCAAGGCTCTAACACAGTTATGCATTAGAGAATGATATCAATGTGGTCAACCTATCACAACGAAAATGTAATTCTCTTTTTCATCTAAGAGTCACACTCAGAGAACTTAGCATAAAACAACTTGCAATGAATAATTTGAAATCTTCAAAAGAACACAGTGCAAGAGAAACCACTATCCCTCTTTACTAATTACAAGATCCAAATAAAAGATATAACTTAACAAATAAATAATACTTATCTCTTTAAATTTCAATGGTACACCATAGAGCTGGGTTTGAGGCTATGACTCATCTTTGCCACCTTCAGAGATGCCATCCTTCAATTTACACTTATCATAGGAGACACATTTTGGGGTTTGCAATAACCCACAGATCATCTCGAAACATAGACCAAGGCACCAAAGCTTTACAGATCTCAAATGTACTCTCCAAAAATGGGTTTCTCATAGCCTTTTCCAGCATTCAGCAACTTCTGCACAACTGAAGTGTAAAGACCTCACTCCAAATAGGTGGTCTTTTGGGTTCAATCTTGATAAGTTGACAATGCTATGCATATTGTCAACTGAGATAATTTCCAGCCTCCAAGAAAATGATTTCTCCAGGTTTCTATTCAACCACACTTCTATTTACTCATATAAGACCATTTCAGTAAATATGATAATTCAGGACAGAGGCTTACAATTGGACAATTAAGTTCAATCTTCCCATAAATTGACTCAACCAAAACTTCTATTACAGATGTAAGCCTTATTGACATAATTGAGCCATTATAGTACACAGGAATTTTTGCAACTCTTAAGCCCAAACTCTAACACAATGATGTTCAACTGATGTGAGTGATATTGTAGCAATAAACAGACCAAATGCAATCTACAGAGCTATCTACGAAATGCAGTAATGCAACAAAAGAACCTGGAAAATGTTTGTTGAAGATAAGGATTTTGATTTGCTCAGCGCTGGACTCCTTTTAAAGAACTACGACTCCCTTCCAAATTAGCTCGAAATCTAATATCAAAATCAAATATTTTCCTTGGCGACTTCTAACACTTTGATAATATCCTCCAAGCCACTTGACTTTTCCTTGAGAAAAATAGAAGTCTGTAATTACTATAGGAAGTAATATCAGTTCTTCAACCTTATCGGAGTTTTGACTTTTACTGGTAATTTCTGATCAATATGAGAGCTCGATTGTAACATATTGTGCCTCTTAGGCTTCATGCGACACCACACATAGACCCGATATTTTTAGTCTTTAAAGCACACTAAGATATGCAAGTCAAAACATATCCGTTTCTGACTAAGGCTTCCGATGCTGGCAAATAAACTTGACTCTACCTCAGGTCCCAATACCTTCAGATGTGAGCCCCTGAGATGTGCCTTCGTGGTTGCTCCCAAATGCGATGAACACAATGTCGATCCTTCAGATCTCAATCAAGGTTAGAGATACCCGACCCTATCTGCATTTGAGCATGCTTCCAATAACGGCAATAATAAGGACCAGAAGTAAAGAATACGACCATCAGACAGAGTAACAAAATTGAACACTTAAATTCTTCCACAAATCTGATCGGATCCTCACAAAACCCGCTCTGATACCATGTTAAGTTTAGTGATCAGATTAATGCACA